>PVKS010025430.1:0-29783 GCA_004027875.1 Aplodontia rufa
AAAAAAAAAAAAAAAAAAGGAAGAAAGAAAAAAGAAAAGAAAGAAGAAAAAAAAAACACCAGCTCTCATTACAACTAGCATAGTTATTTATAAACAAACCACAATGCTATCACTATCACTCTTTGCCAGTTTGTTTTGGGCCTCACCACTTCAATGATCTTTTAATTCTTCTCTGTCAAATCTTGTAATTTAAGAGCCCTGAGAACTCTTACAAAGGTTGTCAAGAAAACTTTTCTTTTTAATTAAGCTCTTCAACTAAGCAAGTAATTACATTTCATGACACCTAACACCAATGCAAAACCTAAAACAAGAGAAATTGATATATCTTTTATCATTTTTCCTTTCTTTTATAATTATGACAGTCTACATTTTAGTTTTAGGAAAAAGTGAGCAGAAAGTACAGAGGTTCTCATATACTCTCCTTACCTTCCTCACCGCCTCACTTCCCACATTTTTTTTTTCTTGTGTGTAACGTTTGGGGGAATCAAACCCAGGGTCTTGTGCAAGCCAGGCCAACTGTTCAACCACTCAGCCACATTCCCAGCCTTGTTCTTGCTATTTTTAACATTCTGCTTTAGTGTGGTATATTTTACATAATTAATGAGTTAATATGAATTATTATTATTAACTAAGTCCATATTGAACATTAGGGATTCACTCTGTATTACAAATTGCTTTATGGTTTTCTTTTTCTTTTCTTCTTTTTTTTAGAGAGAGAGAGGAGGACAGTGAGAGAGACAGAGAAAGAGAGAAACAACTTTATTTAGTTTTTCACATGGCCTTAGTTGCTCCAACACTCAGTTGTGTACATGGTGCTGTGGTTTGAACCCGGGTCCTCGTGCTTGCCAGGCAAGCGCCGAAACCGCTGAGCCACCGCTCCAGCCCCAGCTTTATGGTTTTTTTTAAATGACTTTTTTCATTGTGACTAAATACACAGAACATAAAACTTACCATTTTAACTTTTTGAAAAGTATACAGTTTGGGGCTGGAGTGGTGGCTCAGCAGTTACGGCACTTGCCTTATGAACGAGGACGAAGGTTCGAACCCCAGCACCATGTACACAACTAAGTGTTGGAGCAACAAAGGCCACATGAAAAACTAAATAAAATTGATTCTGTGTCTCTCTCTTAAAAAAAAAAAAAAAAAAAAGACGACAGGCTGGAGCGGTGGCTCAGCGGTTTCGGCGCTTGCCTGGCAAGCACGAGGACCCGGGTTCAAACCACAGCACCACGTACACAACTGAGTGTTGGAGCAACTAAGGTCATGTGAAAAACTAAAGTTGTTCCTCTCTTTCTCTGTCTCTCACTGTCCCTCTCTTTATTAAAAAAAAAAAAAAAAATGTGATTCTCTTAAAAAAAATATGCGATTCTCTCTCTTAAAAAAAAAAGTATATAATTCATCAATATTAAGAATATTCACACTGGGGCTGGAGCAATGGCTCAGCGGTTACAGCACTTAGCTGGCATGCCTGAGAACGTAGGTTCTAACCCCAGCACAACGTACGCAACAAGTGTTAGAGCAATGAAAGCCACATGAAAAGCTAAATAAAATTGATTCTCTCTCTCTCTGTCTCTCTCTCTTAAAAAATAAATTTAAAAAAAAATTCATACTGCTGATGCAATCTCCAGAATTCTCTTCATCTTGCAAAACAGAAATTCTTTAACCATTAAACAATATTAAACTTTTTCTTAAACACAATATTTGATAGTAAACATAAATTTGTAAATTTAAGTGTCTTCACATAATCTTTTTCTCAATTTTTCCTGCAATCTAAAATTCCAATTAAAATATTCAACAGATGGGCTGGAGCGGTGGCTCAGCGGATTCGGTGCTTGCCTGGCAAGCACGAGGACCTGGGTTCAAACACCAGCACCACGTACACAAATAAGTGTTGGAGCAACTAACGCCATGTGAAAAACTAAATAAAATTGTTTCTTTCTCTCTCTCTCTCACTGTCCCTCTCTCTTTAAAAAAAAAAAAAATTCAACAGATAAAAATTTTATTTTTACCATATAACAAAAACACTCAGCTACAATATCAAAACTGTAATTTCCAAAAAAAAAATATGCATATCATATTGTTACTTTATATGTATTTATAATTGTACAATAACTCAATTCCTCAATAAAAAATTAAAGAAAGAAAAAAAAACTAAGTTCATCCAAAATCATTTATTTTGTGCCCCTGTTAAGAGGTAGAGCTATGAGGAAATAGGAACAGTTTCTGTAAACCAATTTGACATTAACACTATGTTTAATCTTCTCAAAATATTGTGCTACATTTCTAAATACCCAAAATAATTCTAACAAATTCCAAGGCTTTACCAGATTTTTATTTATGAGAAGGAAAGAGGAAACTAAAAAAATAGTCCCAGTTAGCTGGTGAATTGAGAAACTAACCCTAGGTATTCCATCTTATTTTGCCTTAAAAATGAGGATTTTTCCTCTAAGAATAAAATCCATCTTGGATTAATCACTATGCATCATATACATGTATTGAAATGTCACACTGTATCTTACAGACATGCACTACTATTACTATTACTACGATTCGTTGCTCTGACACTCAGCTGTGTATGGGTAATGGGGACTGAACCCAGGTCCTCTGGCATACCAGGCAAGTGCAATACCGCTGAACCAGCAGGTATTTTCTAAATCTTTAATCAATCCAGTCATGTTTAAATTCTCCAATATAAATGTTACACATTAATCCTTTCCTCTCTAGCTTTCAGTCACTTCCTCAGTCTAATTCCTAGTCACATAATCCATTTCTGAACATGTTTTCCCCCTCTAATTTAAAATATAATGAAGGATTGGTGTAAGAGGCCACATTAGCCTCTCCAACTGATGGACCTTCAAAAGCAAACACAAAGGCTTGAGGGGCTGGAGCAGTGGCTCAGTGGTTAGTGTGCTTGCCTGGCATGTGCAAAGACCTGAGTTCCAACTCCAGCACCACATACACAAATAACTGTCAGAAAAACAAAAACCAGATGAAAAAATAGATTCTCTCTTTGTCTCACCCTTCCCCTCTCTCTACAAAACAAAAAGTTGGAGGTGCAGCTCAGTAGAATGCTTATATAGTTTGGGTTATTAACTGACTCACAGGCTCTCTATTCCTGTACATCGGGTACTCAGCAGGTAGTAAACTATTAAACAAAAGAATAAATAACTTGAAGCTGGAGCAGTGGCTCAGTGGTTATGGCACTGATCTTGCTCGCACACCACATACACCATGAAATATCAGAGCAACAAAAGAAAATCTAAAAAAAATTGATTCTCTCTCACTGTCCCTCTCCTTTAAAAAAACAAATAAATAAATAACTCATAAAAACTAAAATGTTAAACATTAGCAGTGTATGTAAAGTAGCACACTGCTACTGGAGTTACAAGCTATCATCAAAATCCTCAGTAGGTTCACATTTCCCACATACTCCAATTTAAACCTTTTATCCCATTTTCTTTTCTTTTTTTTCTTTTTTTGAAAACAGAGAGGAACAGTGAGAGAGAGAGAATCAATTTTATTTCGTTTTTCACGTGGCTTTCATTGCTCCAACACTTAGCTGTGTACGTGGTGCTGGAGTTCAAACCTGCGTCCTCGAGCATGCCAGGCAAGCATGGATCCACTGAGCCACTGCTCCAGCCACCTTTTATCCATTTTCAAAAGAAGCACCTATGATTATTTATTTAGCCTTACTGTGGCTCACCAATTAAATCTACAAACAAGCATTCAGACTGAAATAAAAATGAAAGGTTCCTCTCTTCCACAAAGAAGCCAAGCTTATTTCTAAGGTTTTAGACATTCACCCATAACTACCCTCTCTCACTGGAACACCTTTCATCTTCCTTCCTAGAGTCAAATACCAAATCCTTGAGGAGACCATATCCTACCTGCCCAGAAAGCATTTCCTGACCACTCCTACTTTTATTCATTCCTCCCTTTCTCTAAAACCCTTATACCCATTAATTCTGTATTATCTTCTACTATCTAATCTTTTTAGGTGTTTTGTACATTACAATGGATCTTTTACTTTCATATCTCCTAGCTGTCCCAAAAGCAAATGTATGGATGTTACATTCTGTATAAATTGGTTGATCTAAACTATTAATGATGGGGCTGGAGCGGTGGCTCAGTGGTTACGGTGCTTGACTGGCATACGCAAGTACACGGGTTCAAACCCCAGCATCCACGTACACAGCTAAGTGTCGGAGCAAAAACAGCCATGTGAAAAACTCAATAAAAATTCATTCTCTCTGTCTCTTGCTCTCTTACTGTCCTCCTCTCTTTAAAAAAATATATATATATTTCTTAAAAAAAAAAAAACAACTACTGATGAGATTTTGTAGTTGAGCAGTTAAAGTGATCTACAATGTTAACTAACAGTTGTTTCTTGATAATACAATTATAAATGTTAATCATTTTCCTTTTCAACCTTTTCTTACAGTTTTAAAATAAAAAGAATAAAGGCTGGGAATATACCTCAGTGGTAGAACACTTGCCTAGTGTATGCATTCCCTGAGTTCAATCCTAAGAACCACACACATACACACAAAAATAAGTTATTGGGTGTTCAATGACTCAAATTTTACTAATGCTACTTCTGTAGGTCCTAAGATCCTAAAATATTTTCTGGATCATGAATGAATTAAATTATTTTCTGTATTTATCATTTTTATTTTAAAAATTATCAGTGATTCACAATATTTATCCAATGTGCGCAGTATTTTCTGACTGAAAGTTCACTGTTTCTAATTTTTTCCCTAAAATTGATATTTTCATAATGACTTTATGATTAAAACACATAACTTCCTATTACAAAAGTGACACTATCAATGTATTTAAATATATTTGAAATCAAATATAACTTTAAAATATTCTTACCTAATCCTTTTTGTCCTGGATTCTTTGCAAAATTAAAAGTAAACTGGTAAAAATCCTTAAATCGTCCTGGTTCTTTCAATTCTTGTTCCATCTTGGGTATTTGGGCCTTTAGTTTTTCTATGCTGTCACATCTACATTATAAAATTAAGTTTATAAAGGTTAACTTTTTCACTATAAATTAAAAACTTCACTTATTTATTCCTGCAAGGGCTTATACTTATTTCCTAAAACTTCTTTTTTAAAATTCAGAGAGTAGTCCTTCCTCCCTTATCCTCCCAGTGAATGCCTGAAAGCTTCAAGAGTAATAAATGCTATACACACTAAGCTTTTTCCTATACATACATACCTATGGTAAAGATTAACTTATAAATTAGGCAAAAGAGATGAACAACAATAATTAATAAAGTAATTATAACATACTATAATAAAATTTATGTGCATATGGACCCCTGCACTCAAAATATCTTACACTTTTTTTACTTGAAGAACTTCACAGCTTTTCTTGGGCATAAAGAAATTGCCAGCATCACTATTCTCCTACTTCAGGAACATTATCAAATAAAATAAGAGTTGCTTGAGTATAAGCCCTAGGATACTGATACAGTTGATCTAATAACTGAACAGCTATACTAAGTGACTAATGGACAGGTAGTATATAAAATGTGGATACACTGGACAAAGGGAAGACTCACATACCAGGTAAAACAGGACCCCATGAGATTTCATCGCACTACTTATAGAAATGCTACACAACTTAAAACTTATGAATTATTTATTTCTGAAAATTTTCAGTTAATAATTTGGAACTAAAGTTGATCATGAGTCAGAGAAATCTCAAAAAACAAACCCATTTACAGTACAAGGAAGCTCTGATATGGGGTGAGCTGAGGGAAAAGGAGGTTAAGAGTGAGAAACAATTACTATTTTTAAAAGAAATGGGTTATTACTTTTATATGAATTCACTTAACGATTAACACATTGACTTATAGGAGTCATTTTCAGTAAATAGATAAGAATGTACAGCATTATAAAAAGCAGTTTAAAACATATTAAACACTTTACATGGTAATTAATCACATGTCTAAGCTTCCAAACTAACTGGAAGCCCTATCTCTTGCCTAGGTAAAGAAGCATTTCTTCTGAAAACTTGCTTCCTGTTGTATACGAAGTACAATAATAAATATCAGCTGAAACCCCTACCACCTCCAACTGAATTACCGCAAATTAATTCTTTTTTTTCTGTATTTCAACTTTCAAAGAGCTGAAAATGTCCAAGTACCAAGCCTTACCTTCCTTACAATATCCTTATAATAGAAATTTCCCAGTTTTAAAAAGACTCCACAAACAAATCAATCCACATCTGGAAGTTCATCGTATTTTACACGAATTCAGTCTCAAATGAAAATTAAACACATTGTTTTTTAACTTCTAATGAAACCTGTCCCTGCCATAGAAGATTCCAGCAACTTCAGGATAGGGCTGGCTTTGGCTGTAGAAGTGTTTGGACAAGTTATTAAATTTATAGCCTCTCATATTTAAACCCACTCTTCTCTGCCCTAGTGGGTTACAAACTCTGAGACTTCATTTCTCTTGCCAGCTTGCTCAATGTTAGACTCTACCAAGAGAGGGCAATAAAATGCCAGAAGAGGAAGGAGGAGCTTTTTACACCAACTTGTCTTCTGCAGAAGGCAATGATTACGTGTGTGAAGAGGTCCCAGCAAAGACAACTCTTACAGTGCCTCAGGAAACGGCCTCTAACAAGTTTTTATCCACCAGAGTGGAAGCTTCATCAAGGCATCCGGTTCCTGCAGCAACCACACCCTCTCCCTCAAGGTCAGAATCTCAGTCTTAGTGGTATCTCTTCAGTTCCTAAATTCCTTCACTCAGCCACAGAGGTGGTAACAAGCTACTGATACCTCTGTTATACTCCACAGTTTTCTTTTACGTAGTAAAACAGTTCACTACATTTTCCTTTGTCAAGTTACTAATGTGGTTTTTGTCTTGACTGAACCCTGATTTTGATGGCCCTTAAGCTCAACAAGCAGAATGCCTGAGTTCAATCCTAATTCTAATTATTTCCTAATTCTACAGTTTCTTCCTCATTTTCCTCATCTCTATAATGAGATTTTAAACACCATTTCTCTCACAAAGTTGCTGTGAAGATGTATGTGAAGTATTTGGTACAGTTACGGAAACATAATAATGCTCAATTAATGTTAGCTATTAATTAAACAATGGTCCACTAAAAACAGAAAGAGCAGCCTGCTATAAACCCATGACTGAATACTTTTGTAGTCTCATTAAATATATATAGACAACTAAAAGTCATAAGTAAAATTTCCACCCATAACTTTTCAATTTATCCAAAGATATTCAACTAATCCCCTGTTTAGGTATAAATGAAACAAAAAGCAATTATTAACTTCTAAGTTACCTTCCAGTTCTTAAATTCTAGGATTCTGTCAATTTAAGGTTCACAGCCTCACACTAGGAAATAACTTACAACTTGCTCATTTCACTTTTCCATGTTAAATATTAATGCATAAAAATTTTAATACCAGTGAACCTCTCTTAGAAACAAATGATGAAAGTATAAAGCAAATAGAGTAGGGGATAATAATTACACATATAACTTAACAAGCCCCAAGAATTGTTTAACATGGAAACAAGCATGTTAGTTTATTTCTACTCAGACTAATGTTTGTGGGCTAATAAAATTTTAAATTTACATTTAAAAATTGATGACAGCTCTGTCCCCTTCTCCCACTCTGGGAGAAGTCTGCTCTTTTCCCTATGCTTTGCTTTCTATAAAATAAAGTCTATCTACTATGCTTAAAAAAACAAATAACTACATAAAAACTGATGACATAGTTCAGTTCCATAATTCTCATAGTACTGTTTCTAATTTTCTATGGTAGTTCTATACTTACCCTAATTCTGTCATGCCATCCATGAACTCCTGTTTGGAGAACTCGCACTGTGTTGCTGCTCTGAACTTCCATGCAATGATCAACACACTAATGCTGGCTGGATCAAGTGCCAGGTCATCACAGAACTGCTGTATACCATCTATTCCAATTTTATTTTCATCTTGAGGATCTTTAAAAATAACAATGCAAGATCAAATTAGTGCCATATTTTATATGCTATATTTCTAAAACTGAAAAAGGTAATACTTTATTTTAAAACCAAAAGACATGAAGTAATATCACCATTTTCTTCACATAATATTTAAAGCCATTTTGCCCCTAAATAGCATTATTAAAGTGTATGGGAGGGTATGTATGCAGATGGGCACTTGATTCAAGTCTCATTTTTATCCATGTGTGAAAAATGGCCAATACTTATGCACATTCAGAAAATCAGATATTCCTACACAGGGGTAAGGAATTCTAACTCAGCATATCTATATTTTGCTTAAGTAGCCACTCTAAATTAACAGTATTGCATAGAGAAATTCTTTTTTTTTAAATGTTCATTGTACCACAACAATCACTAAGAGTATCAGAAAAAGTATAAACTATTCAATTTAATCTTAGTTGGCAATGTAAAATATGCTTTTTAAAGGAAAAAAATATTTTCTTATAGGACAGGAAATTTTCCAAATAATAAATACAAGAAGAGGCATTCTTACACTGCTATCAAATATGTTTTGCAAACATCTTTCTAAAATGAACTTGACAATAATACTAACAATAAAAACCATGCACATCCTTTGACTGTGAAGCATGAGTTATACTATACAAACAACATCCCACTTTTAGAAAAATTTTGAAAGTAACTGTACACATATTTCTGCATAAACAAAATGCATGGAAGGGATCCACATCTGGCTATTAAATTTTGATTACATCAGAAGAATAAATAAGGAAAAGATAAACTATTAATTATTCTTTCATTTATTCACCCATTTTGTGCTTTTTACCCCTCTGTTATACTGAGGATCAAACCCAGGGCCTTGCACTCTACAACTGTTACATCCCTAGCCTTGTTTAACTTTTAAAAGTACACTTTGTAAATCTTTGAAAAGTCATTCTTTACGTTTTCTTAAAATCTGTGTCAGCAGAGTTTTACAAAATTGAGGGGAAGAAAAAAAATAGCCTCTCATTTCCCATTCTCAAATTGGACAATGGGAGAGGAAAAACAAAGCAGAAAAGGCCAAGATGAGATTTTAGTAAAAAGAAGAAAATAATTCCTCCTCTCAGATCTCTTTAAATAATTCCAAGGCCTCCAGAGCTCTGCGGAACACATCCACCCCAATATACATTCTGTGTAGTATATTTCTCACAACACGTCCGAAACTTTGGAAAACCTGGTTCAAAATATTTAAAGTCACAAGCACTCACCTTTGTATCTATTGTATAGTTGTTCTAACTTCTTCCTGTCCAATGATCCTTTTACACTCTCTCGTATATAAAGTTCAGGATTTTGGAAAAAATTATCTGTTGCAACATCTAACTTCCAGTCATTTTGAGAAAGACAACTTACTGCTGTTTTTTCACTAGATTGTGTGAAGATCATAAACTGACGAACTTTATCCTTCTGCGATGATTTCAACTTGTTCTATTGAAACCAGAAAATAAACTGAAACTATGTAAAAATCACATAAGACTAAGTATTTCTATATGGCTGACTAGTCATTCTTAGTAATATTTTCCTCATAAAACATTAAAACATTTAGGCTTAAGACTTATTTTTGATACATAATTTATCAGAAAGACAATTTTTAAAATTCAGAAACACAAAATTTGGTATGGTTTTTTTAAAAGAAATTAAGTGTACAGGCGAAGGAAGCTAACCACTGCATTACTCCTAAAGTGGATCCTGAGAGCACGTGTAAATGCTCTAGAAGAGAAGTGTAGCAATTCTTAAAAAGTTGACCAAGCATAAAACTCCAAGAGGGATGTGTAAGAGCGGTGGGAGAGAAGGTGGCACTAGACACCCAGTGAGTCAGGTGACTCTGGGCAACAGGTGCTTGTTACAGTCTTAAAACCCATTACAAAGGCTACCGAATGCCATTCTCAACAGCATTGCCTGCACCTTGTTCTCTTGCCATTTTTACCAAATAGAAGTAATAGAATAATTATATTCGACATTTCTCCAAATGGCATTCAAGAACCATAAATTGTATCACTAGAATTTCCCCATATTTTCACTCAAATGGGATATGATTTTTCTTATTTCCCTTGAAGGAATCACTCTCTGCCTTAGCCTAAGCCAAGGGCCCTTGCTCTCTCCTATCAACCTACTGCAGATCTTTCACTTGCCCCATACTGACAAGGTTTCTTTTCTCAAATCTGACCTGAACCCAAAACAAAATGAGGCAGGACAATTAGGGCCTCCACTCCCCCAGGATCAAGAACCATGTTCAGCCAACCAGTCTGGTCTCCTATGCAACTTCAGCCTCCCTTCTGTTAACTCCTGCCATCTCCCACCTGGTTCTTCTAGTGCTACTATGATAAGCAAAGGGGGGTGGGGGAAGTACTCAAGTAGGACAACATTAAGATACTGTTTAGCTGGGTGCCAGGGCACACAGTTATAATCCCAGAAGCTCAGGAGGCTGAGGCAGGGGCTGAGGCAGGAGGATCTCAAGTTCAAAGCCAGCCTCTGGAACTTAGCAAGATCCTGTCTCAAAATAAAACATGGGCCAGGGATATGCCTCAGTGGTTAAGCACCCCTGGGTTTAATCTCCAGTACAAAAACAAGGGGGGTGGGACAGAGGACCACATGCCTATGCGGGGGAGGGGAGAGGGAGACAAAGACACAGAGAGGGAGACAGAGAGACAGACACATGAGAGAAAATCTTAACTCTGACTGGATCCGTAAGAAAGCCAACCCAGAAGGTTAAGGCATTTGCTCACAAAAAGCGCCTAGGTTTTTAATAGGAATGTTACAAGAAGGGTTGGGGATTTAGCTCAGTGCAGAGCGCTTGCCTTGCATGCGGCAAGGCCGCATGAGCAAGGCCCCAGAGTTAGGTCCTTAGCCCTGAAAAAAGAAAAGAGAAAGAAAAAAGTAATGTCACAAGAAAAAAAGAGTTTTCACAGGGCTGGAACAGTGGCTCAGCAGTTACAGAGCTTGCCTGGCATGTGCGAGGACCCAGGGTTTGAACCCCAGCACAGGGGCTGGAACAAGTGGCTCAGCAGTTATGGCACTTGCATGGCATGCAATGAGTATGCAAGTTCGAACCCCAGCACCACGTACGCAAAGAAGTCTTGGAGCCAGGAAGGCCACATGAAAAACTAAAAAAAAAACAAAAACAAAACAACCAAAAAACCAGCACCACATTAACAACGAAGTGTCAGAGCAACAAAAACCACATGAAAAATAAAATTGATTCTGTCCTCTCACTGCCCCCCTCTTTAAAAAAAAAAAGAGAGAGAGAGAGAGTTTTCACAAATCCAAGTCTTAGTCATCATTTTTCCCCCCAGAGCTGGGAATTGAACCTAGGGCCTCCCGCATGCTAGGCAAATGCTCTACCACTGAGCTAACGCCCAAGCCCCAGGAATCTTTCCATAAACCACTGTACATATTTATTACAAAGCTTTGAAATTCTCAAAAAAGACTGCCAAAGATCAAAATATTTCCACTTATCAAAAAGCAAAAATAAGACAATGCAAAATCCTATGAAAATCAGCCCTATCTCTTGCAATATGAAATAGGTTTATGATCAGGAGTGTGATTTGTCAGCCACTCTCCTCTCTCTGTAAATATTACTTAGAATTACAGATTTAAAACCTCAACTTCTGTTCTCCATTAAAATTGAGACTATAAATTTCTCTAACCTCCTGCTAATTCACTTATAATTACCAACCTCTGGACACCAGGTAAGTCATAAGTCATATGTCATTATATGACACATCTCTCAAAGATCTGGGGTCTTTACAAAAAACTATCTCTTCCTTAAGATTTATTATTGCGTTGACAATAAACTCACAATGAAATCAAATGCCAATGAAGATAATAAATTTTTTAAAGTTAGCTAACTGAAAAGTAAACAAGAAAACCATTTCGATTTCAACTTTTATTGTTGAAAATGACTTAAAACTTTGTATGCCCTTCTCTCCCTTGAGTCATACTGTACACATTTTAATCTTCCTTTGAAGAACAGGGAAGTACCTGAAGGTCACTACAATTATCAGTGACTGGTGTACAATGTAGGAAATGGAGATGAACCTGGAACAATACCAACCACGATCCACATCCTGGAAATTACTTTTCAATTAAATCTGGTAAATTCTTGCATCACTTTCTTCCCATTCTTCTAAAAGTTGGAGATAGCAAAACAATCAGGTTTATTTGGAGTTTTAGCATACAGCATTAAATCCAGTGCTTTGTTCCCTGAAGTTTTAATCATCTTTGTTGAAGAAGTGAAAAACAGTGAAAGTCACTTCTACAAACCAAAGAGCTATCCACTGTTAATGACTTCCTAACAGAAAGCAAATACTTGAGAACTAGGGGAACAAAGATAAAAGATTATCTAACTAACAACAAAATTATAAAAGGATTTAATTCCATGTCATCTTATTTTTAAGTATATATAATAATATATATGTAAATGAAAACTATTTTAACTGGTTTATGTGTATAATTTCTGGTATCTGTGCCAGTATCAATATATTTTAAGAAAAGGAGCCACAGTGACCCATTTCCAACATCATAAAGGCTAATGGGTGAAACCTGGTAAAGAACTGATAGTGTGGACCTCCAGGCAGGCCAAGTGTTTACAGGCAAACCCATTCCTGCAAAGTCTGATAAGTACACTCCACTTCTGCTCTTGCCATTTCTGTGCCAGCTTTCCCTACCTACAATAAATGTTAACACTAATTTCCATACACTCAGTTCTGTAGTCTCAGAAGTAGATTACATATACCAGCCTTCTTCTGAAGCAGGGCTATTAACACTCCCAACACCCTTTATCAGGCCACAGGGATGCACCAGGCAGGGTGATTTTGAGAGCAGGGCATCAAAAGTTTACATTTTTATCAACTTCAGGAGGAGAAAAAGTGACTAACCATATAAGAAGGATGAGAGGGGAGACAGAAATCTGAGGTGGAAAAAAAAAAGCAGATGGATTTTCTCTATTTCTACTACAACCTAGTGGGGATCTTCCCAAGTGCAAAAGCATGTGACGACTGCAATGATTCAGCACTCAAATGTAGTATATGCCATCTACTACGATACTTTTTAAACTAAAAGAGTACAGTGGGCATTAAATAAAGTTAAGCAATACAATTTCAGTATTTAGGTGTTAGAATTACCTAGATATTATGCAGTTTTCAAGGAATTCAATAGTGGTAAGTATGAAAACTGTAAAACACAGGACATATTTTGATCATTTTAAATTCTAGCAAAAAAAGAAAAAGAAATGCTATCTTTTGTACAGTTAATTCTAATTTTTTATCAATATTACCAAAGTTAAAAATAGTACCATAAAGGCTGGAGCAGTGGCTTAGCAGTTACACCACTTGCCTGGCATGTGCAAGAACACAGGTTCAAACGTCAGCACCATATACACAACGAAGTGTTGGAGCAATGAAAGCCACAAAAAAACTGAATTTGAATTAAAATTGTCTCTCTCTCTGTCCTTCTTAAAAAAAAAAAAAAAAAGGTGCCATAATAGTAAAATGCACATACATATTTGTTCATCCTTCCAAAATAAAAATGGCTGGATTGTCATCACATATTGTTTTACACTTAAATCTAATACATAGTCATTTTTATTTTTTTACTCAAGAACTTTAAGAATCACATTTAAAATAACAGTTTAGGGGCTAGAGATGTAGTTTAGAGGTGGAACACATGCTCAGCATCCATGAAGCCCTGGGTTCAATCCCCGGCACCAAGAATAGTAACAGTTTATCTGGAAAAAAATCAAATATAGTGCTTTCGATGTAGCCAAGTATATAGTCAAATATAATTTACCACTGAATCTACAAAGTATTGAGAGTAGAAAAATGGAGGCTCAGAAAGGCCCTACAGTTTAAAAATAAAAAAAAAAAGTTAAGAAAGTCTTCCTATTTTAAGTATGTCCCTCAGAAAAAACAAGGAACATGGAAAATGACTTTCTAGTCATTTTCTAGTCAACTAATTCCTAACAATTTCAAAACAGAAATAATTTTAATGAGTAAGCAATATTTTAAAAGCAAAAAACTAAGATCCATTTTGATTATTTCTATTACCTTGAATTTTCATCTTCTCACCCTTAATTTTTAACTACACTCTGAACATAAGAAAGAAATACTCAGGCCTTAATATTTTTATAGAAATTACTTTTCAAATGCACTCCTAGTTATGTGATGAATCTAGTTCACAAGTCAATGTTTTTAACAGTAAAACACAATGATCATCATTCTCATAATCTTTGTATGTTGAGGTTCTTGTGATTATCACATGGTTAACGATTTAACTTCACATGAAATTTGTTAGAGCTAGGTAAAGTCTAGAAAAATCATACTTTTCACATTATACACAGTATTCTGAAGATATAGCCAAATGTTACTAATATCCAAAACCACTAAATTACAAAAAGGCCTTCTCACAAACTCTACGTCTCACATCAAAAGTATAGGAAAAATCAATTTAACTAATGAAACTACCTGCTCCTAGAGAAGACTTCTGCCTGGGGGCAAAGTTCTACTGCAGGTAAGTCAGGCTAAGTAAGAATCTAAGAAGGAATAGGTCTTCTATTTCTGCCCTCTGCCTACACAGAGAGGCAATAAATATAACATCATTGTTAAGGATACAGACTCTGAAACCTAACTGGCAGGATTTTAGTCTCACCTGTGCTTAATTGCTGTGTGATTTGAGGAAAACTACTTAAATCTATCTGTGCCTCAATTTCTTCCTCTGTAAACAAGGTGTTAAGGTTACAGGAATTAATTCAGGTTAAATACTCAGAACTAACTAGCACACAGTAAGCACTCCTTACAAGTCCATAAAGAAAAGTCCAGAGGAAATATTAAATTTATTTAAAAGCTAAAAATAATAATATCCATACTCAGAAAACTAGCAGTTAATATTTATTTGAGCTTCTACTGTGTGTTAGGCATTGTTAAGCATTTACTGATAAACAACACTGCAAGGTGGTCTCACTGATCCCATTTTAAACAATGAGGAACAAGCCTCAGAGCACAATTTAAACTCATCCAAAAAGTAGCAGAGCCAGGACTGAAATTTTGCTGCCA
Organism: Aplodontia rufa; assembly: GCA_004027875.1. Taxonomy (NCBI): domain Eukaryota; kingdom Metazoa; phylum Chordata; class Mammalia; order Rodentia; family Aplodontiidae; genus Aplodontia; species Aplodontia rufa. The sequence goes on from PVKS010025430.1 coordinate 15,063, forward strand.
GTTTCAAAGTATGCTGTTTTTCCATTTATCCTACATAGTCTTCATGTGACTGGGAAAACAAAAGGCAAAAGTACAACCACCAACTTACTATATGTATGCTGGAGGGAAGGACCGGAACAGTGAGCCATATTTCTTCACCTCCTTTTATGGAAAAGTTAAGTAGTTAATTGATCTTTCCCTTTTCAAATGTAAACAGTCTGCATTCTAACTGAAAATTCCCCATTAAGCATTCCTCCACAACCCAAATAAAGGCTAATATAGGGTAGGAAGGTCTATCAAGTGTATGTGGTGCTGGGGGTTTGAATCAGGGTCCTCGTGCATTTTGTAGGGGATGGCAGAAATGAAAGTATAAGATTTTTTTTAAGACAATATATTACAGGAAGAAAGATGTGTTTATAGTTTTGTCAGTCTATTTTTAAAAGATGGCTATGATCTATAGCTTTGAAGGAACAGGTAGAAAAACCAGGAGTACTAAAAGTCAAGCTTTCCCTTTCCAATGAGAAGGTTTGAAACAGAAAATGCATAGCCTGTGGCCAGAAAATATGAGGAAATGTGTACAATTTCAAATGTTAAGCAAAAACAAAATTATAATCTGCAGTTTATAATTACTTATGGTTAGGCCTATCCTGCTTATCATTCTTATATTTCCTGCACTGTAAATAACAACTAATTTTTCTTTAAGAGGCACTGTACTGAGCTGGAGTGGCGGCGTGGTGAAACAGTTGCTCAATGGTTACAGCGCTTGCCTGGCATGCCCAAGGACGCAGGTTCGAATCTCAGCACCATGTACACAATGAAGTACCGGAACAATGAAAACCACATGAAAAACTAAATAAAACTGGTTCTCTCTCTCACTATCCCTCTCTCTTTAAAAAAAAAAGAAAAAAGAAAGCAAGAAAAAGAAAAAAGAGGGACTGGAGCCATGGCTCAGTGGTTGGAGCGCTTGCCTGACATGCATGAGGACTCTAGTTCAAACCCCAGCACCACATACACAGTTAATTGTTGGAGAAACAAAGACCAGATGAAGACATAAAGTTGATTCTCTCTTCCCTTTTTTTCCCTCTCTTAAAAAAAAAAAAAGGAGGTGGAGGTACTGTACTACTGAATCAAATGTGGAACAATATACTAAGTAATGTACACAATGGTATATAGTGACAATTCACCTAAAAATATTTCAGAAAGCATACCTGTAAGATTCAAACTGGTCCTATATAACTTTCCTCACAAGTTTTTAATAAAGTATCCCATTAATGAAAAACAATTTTCTCCTTGCCACCCCAAAATAATGAAATGCCACCTCAAACAAATTTGCTTTCCTCTCCTCATAAATATTCTTTCCAAAGAAATAGTCAATTAACAAAAAAGATTGCTGAGGCAAAAAAACAAAAAACGGCAAAGAGCTGAATACGGTTTTTAGAGTTCCACAGGTAAGTTATTATAATGGCTAGCATTCAACAATTATTCAATATTTTTTAATTAAGAGAATAAAAGATCCCCCAAAATAAAATCCAATTCTAATTGGTATCTATTCAAATCTTAAATAGAAATTTTAAGATCTTATGAATAATAAGCACTCTAAATATTAATTAAAATGAAAATACCCTGACAGAACAAGGGAATGGACTGTGTACTTCAGCAACCTACCTGTGCTCAGTGTTGGGGGGTTCAAAAGGATAATTCAATACCATTATTTAGAAAAGAATCATTTAAAGGTAAGGTCTTTTAACCAGCCTCAGCAACTTGGTGAGACCCTGTCTCAAAATAAAATATAAAAAGAGCTGAGGATGGAGCTTAGTGTTTAAGCACCCCTGGATTCAATCTCAGGTAATCCCCCCAAAAAGGTAACATCATTTAAATTTTTTACAATGCAAAAGAAAACAGCCTAATAATTCTTAGTGACTACATAAATAATTATATAAAAATCAATTCAACAAAGTAATGAAAAATGATTTGAAAGGTATTTTTCCCTTTGAATTTTTGCTGCTATGGTTGTGGCATACACCTGAAGCGGCAAGTTTAGTAAACTAGATAGTCAGCTTGCTTCTGTCCACAAAGCAACTGAATCCTTTTTGGAACTAGTTCTCTTCATCAAATGTCAAAGCTAATACTACTGCAAATTAAACACCACATACTGAAATTTAAAAGGGGGCTTTCTTCCAGAATTTCCTTATGCTTGACCCAATATATGAAATCATAATCAAAACAGCCATTTAACTCAAAAGAGTTCTGCTCTTTTGAAATTTAAAAAACAAAATACACTCAGTTAATTTTACTTTCCAACGTTTTTACTATATGCACAGAAGTGTTTTAATTTTCAATCATACACTGAATGTTTGCTTCAGTTCATTTGATTTGTTATGGAAACAACTCCCACCATTCAATCTAAAGCAGAAACCAGAGTCAAACAAATTATGACTCCATACCTATACTGAAATGGTGCTTGCTGGGTTTGAAAAGAAACAAAGGCTGGGGAGGACAGGAGGAATGGGGCATCAAAAGTGTGGAACAAGAGACCATACTTCTAACCCTTGCTGGGCTACACACTAGCTCTTAACTCACCTTGGTGAAATTATCTAGAACCACTATGCCTACATTTCCAGATACACTAAAAAAAAGGTAGGTAAAAGAAGGCTTTATATTAAAAAAGCCTATTTCAACAAGTGGGAGTGGAGAATAGTTGTAAGCTGAGGAACACACAGTATCTTCCCAAATGTCAATTTTCCTTCTCCCCAAAGGCCCAGTTTTTCTGCATATAGACATTAAACTACAGAAAAACCACTGGAACATATTCAATAATCTATGAAAGAGGTTTTGGTGTGCTGTTTTTATGAATCCTAGTGTGGGTGATGAAAATTGATGCCCAACTAATTTTTACTAAACATTAGTTATCATAAATTCAAAAGTCTGTACACATAAGCTACATGATAAAGAAAACTTTCATAAGGGTCTTAACTTTTTTTAAAGAGAGAGAGGGATAGTGAGAGAAAGAGAGAATCAATCTTACTTAGTTTTTCATGCGGCCTTTATTGCTCTGACACTTAGCTGTGTATGTGGTGCTGGGGTTCATTGGAACCAGAGTCCTTGTGCATGCCAGGCAAATGCCATAACTGCTGAGCCACTGCACCAGCCCCAAGGGTCTTGTCTTAAAAGTTATTTTAAAAATATCTATAATATTGTAATAAGACACTACATGACAGAAGAAATAAAGACCATCATAACACTCAGAATCCTTTACCATCTCTCCTGAATACCCAATATCCTCAATGCTCACCCATGGCTATCCTCACTCCCTTCAACTCATACATCATTTGCTCCATAACCCCCCCTATATATTCACACACTGAGTTCCAGCCACATTGGTCTCACTGCTCCTCAAATTCTCTCCATATTTTTTCATCGTTTATTCCCTCATCTCCCAGTCTACTCAAAAAAAAAAAAAAAAAAATTTTTTTCCACATCTTCAGTGGTACCAACACCATTTTGCAACACCCACTTTTCACCATGGCCCAGTGCTCCCAACTCCTTTCCACATTTTTTTCAAATAGCACTTAATATCTTCTCATATAGTAAGACGATCATACACTACGTTCATTATTGTCTTTTCCTACTAAAAATGCAACCCTCAGAGAAGGGATTTTTGTTCAGTGAAGTATAAAGTGACACACACCCACCCTGTAAGTGCCTTGAACAGTGTCTGGCACATAGTACATGTTCCATAACTGTTAAAATCAGGGGCTGGAGCAATGGCTCAGCAGTTATGTCACTTGCCTGGTGTGCGTGAGCACCACGCACATAACTAGGTGTCAGAGCAACAAAATCAGATGAAAAAACTATATAAAACTGCTTCTCTCTCTTAAAAAAAAAAAACTATCAAAATCAATCAAAGCTCTCCTTTAGTTTACATGTTGATATGCAAAAGTACAAGTTCTGAAGAGACAACCTGAAACAGACTTACATATTTGGATTTATAAGTTCTGACTTTTGTAGGAAAAAATCATCTTAAATTTCAAAGTCCACACATTTGTAAAAAGCCATTAAAACCACAGTAACACCATTAACCATCTATTAATTGAATCTGTTACTTAACATACTACAATACTAAGGAAACTGTTTAATAAAACTTCAAATGGAATTTTCAACCATATCTCTAGATTTCATAGTAATTGGAAAGATTTATTTAGATGTGCAACAAATGGGGGAAAAGGTAGGTCAGGAGAAAACAGTTTTCAGTTCTGCAACAATCTTACAAATTTGAACCTGAAAACCTCCTTTTACCCTGAATTTTTTTCTATAAAAGGAGGGAGGAGTGAATATTTGAAATGCTTTTTGAAGTCATTTCAGTTCCAGAAATTCTGATGCCGAGGTTACAAAAATCTAACAGGTTACAGGATCTACACACACTCACACATTTAATAAAAAGCAACCCAGAAGTTTTGAACACTTTTTAGAAGATTTTCAAAAATAAAATAATATGGTCGAGTTTGGGGATTATTTTTGGTGTACATGGTAGGGAAAGTAAGTTAACTGAATAATTTTTTTTCCTTATAGAACATATTTCGGATATCCCATCGGAAATGCCCTAGAACTGACACTATAGAAATGGGCTGCACTCACTGTTCACACCAAAATTAACACTAGCCCAAAAAACTGTACCTAGGCAATTTTAAGTTTCATAAAATATAAAATTTGTAAGGGTCCATGTTAGATTCTTAATTAACAAGAGCATTACCAAACAATCCTAGTGACATGAAGTGAGTGCAGCCACCCAAAGTGTTCTAAATTGATGGTACCTTGTCACCACCGGTATTATTACAAGACTTATGGATAAATTCCAAAACTAGCTTATTTAATATTAACCAAAAGAACCTAAGTTTACAAGCTCCAATCCAAGATGAACTCCTATCTGAACCACATCAATCCTGAATACCTGAACAAGTGATGACTATTGTCAGGTCCCTGAATTCTAAGGAGATGTGGCTGATCTGGAGAGTATACTAACCAGCACATTTCAATGCTCTGAGTGTTTACCAGGGAACTGCACACTTCATTACTTCAAGGTTGTTATATTCAACTAAATGCCAAGAGTCTGGAATTTTATTTATTTACTTATTTCCACTTACACTGTAGTACCAATCCGAACATTAACCTGTGCTTTACAGGAGTTTTCTTGCAAATGTAAAGTTTTATGAAACTTACTAAAGAAGAGAAACCTTGAATATGTGGCAAACTAGACCACTTATCCACATATAACACCAAAATCCTGACAAATTGTGATGTTGGGGCTAGATACGTGTCACTCAGCAAAACTAATCCACTAAAACCAAAGACACTGGCGCACACATATACCCTCCTTAAAGAGGCCTTTTTGTTCCCCCATGAGCAAAAGGACAATATCATTTTTACTATTCATACAGTAACCTGCAAGGAATTCCACTCAAGCTCAGACTGTAAAATGCCAAACATCGCTTCTGAAAAACAAAGAGTGTCCAACAGAGTCAGATACGTAATTACCAAAGTAAACAGCTTGACTAGAAGGATCTTTAAGTTTGGAAGACTTTTACCCCTCAAACGAGAAAGGGGAGTAAGTTGACAAACTGTTTTTTAAAAATCACAAATGGTCCTTAACTGCTATAATAAAGCAATTACTCCTCCCACCGCAAGCAAATAAAATAGGTACTCCAAAGGCAGCAAGTCTGCTTTCCCTAATTCTATGAAATGAGAACAGGTTGCACTTCCGTGCCCCCTCCCCCAAGTTCGGCAGCCTCCCCTGTTCCCAGTAAAGAGGTAAACATAAGCTCCACCGACTGGCCGCGAAACTCCTTTCCAAAAGCACCGGACGCACCGGGAGATGATGGAGCGAGGAAAGCGCCGATACCCCGCCCCGAGCACAACTGCATGGGAGACTTGAGGGGTGCCGGGGCTGGGCGCGGAGGAGAGACGGGAGCACCGGCAAAGTCCTGCCTTCCCCCGGGCCGGGGCGGGGGGAAGACTCCTCAACCGGAACCCGGGACCCCCAGTCCCCAGCCGGACACAATGGAGCCGGCGAGGGGGCCAGGCAGGGGCTGGGCCGTTGCCCCCTCTCCTCCCCCCGCCCCAACGCCTCCCCCACCCGCGCAGGGCCCGGGCGGGAGGCACCGGGGCCGCTCCCCGCGCCCCAAACTCCCCGGGGCTCCCGACTAGGCCCGGCTCCGCTCCTCCTCCTCGGCTCTCGCGTAGCGGCGGCGCCCGGGCGGGAAGGGGCGAAGGAGGAAGGGAGAGGCAGGCAGGGAGGAGAACCCCCGCCCGGGAGCGGGACGGAGGCCGCGGGCCGAGGCTCGGGGCGGCGGGGTCGCCGCGGGGCGGGGGGCGGAGGGCGGAGGGCGGCCGGGCGGGGTGCGCGGCAGCGCCGGGCCCCAGCCGGCGGGGCGGGCGGGCGGCGAGCGGCCGCAGTGCCTCACCATGTTGGTGTCCTCCAGGCCTCTCCCCTCCTCCTCCGGCTCCGCAGCGAATGGACGGCGGCGGCGGCGGCGGCTCCTCTCACGGGCTCGCCGGGCTCCCGCTCATGCGCAGTGCGGAGCGGCCCCGGCGCGGCCCGAGGAGGCAGCCCCGGGCCTCAGGAGGCGGAGGGACGGGGGCGGGCGGCGGCGCCGAGCGCGGGGCTTCCCCGGGCGCGGGGGTCCCCGGGCCGGGGGGCGCGGGTGGGGGCGGGGAAGGAGGGGCGGGCGGCGCGCACGCCCTCCGCGCCCGCATCCTCCCTCGCGCCTGCCGGTCTCCGGCGCGGCGGGGTGGGGGCGCCGAGGGACATCCCACCTCCGCGTCCTGCGCGGCTCCCTCCGCCGTCCGACGGCGGCGGTCGTGTCCACAGGGGCTCCGGGGGAGACCAGCGATGGCCGTTACCTTGAGCGGCGGGGAGCGACTGGAAGGGGTGACTGAGGCACTCGAACCACCCCCAAACACCCCTCCGCTCAGTGCAGAAAAGGAGGGCTGGGGGAAATAGTGCAAGCGCCTCTGTCCTGGTGCCCCGACTCCCAGTTCAGCATCTGCACTGCTTCATTTCCCCCACGTGAACTGCCGGAGGAGATCTTAGTCTAGCCCTTTGTGAATCCTAGCGACCCTTGGGATGGGACGGTCTCTTCCCAGACCTAAGGATCCACAGGGAGACCCTTGGGATTGCCCTAGAGTTCCCCGGGGAGTAGGACTGGGCAGTCCAGGCCCCATGCTTGCAGCTAAAGCACAAGTTGCAGGATCAGGGCCTGCCTTGTGATAGCTCTAAACTGCACCTCGGTTCAACCAAGTTACGTTTTGGAATATTTACAGGACACTTTTTTTTGCTGAGGGTCGATGTCACCGGGTGGACAGTCCAAACATGACCTACCATAGGTTCTAAGTCTGCTTGGGGCTGAAGAGCACCAGGATTCTGATCATGTGAACAAATACGTACTGGAAGGAGTATGAAAGTTTCTTTGGAGTGGTGCCTGCCCTTAAGAAATGTATTGCCCTATATTGGAGAGAAGTCACCTTCCCATACAAAGGAAGGTAATATAGCGCCCCTACCCCTAAAATCACATCTAAGACTGCGACAGGAGTTCATATATGTTTCATAAAACCAATGTGAATAGGGGCTGGAGTGGTGGCTCAGCGGTTTCGGCGCTTGTCTGGTAAGCACGAGGACCTGGGTTCAAACCCCAGCACCACTTACACAACTGAGTGTTGGAGCAACTAAGGCCATGTGAAAAACTAAAGTTGTTTCTCTCTTTCTCACTGTCCCTCTCTTTAAAAAAAAAAAAAAAAAAAAAAAAAACAACGTGAGTAAACCTATTGTCATCACCAACACTGTCCTCCCCTCCACACAATACAGGCATAATACCCTACCATATGGCTGATAACTCTGAACTTATCAAATCAACAACTTTTTTGGTAACTTCTGAGAGCCTCTTAACACTTCCTGGAAGCAGACATGTGTTGAGAGCTCCCAGGGCTCCACCAAGGCAGACCACTGGTGGCTACAGACCATTCCTTCATTCATTCCACCAACATTTAGTGTGTGCATGCTAAGGTGATAAGCTTCTTCCTTAGCTCTGGGAACACAGTTCTACAAAGACAAGCCAGATCTGCCTCATGCAGCAGGCCTGGAAGGACCCCATCCATGGGTATTCTCCAGGAATTGACCTAGCAACCTAAAATATTAGGTTAACCTAAAATATTAAGACATTTAGGATCTAAACAAAAGAATTCACTGTATCTCTTGCCCAGCTGTGCTCATAGCTTGTGGGTTTTGTTAAGCTGTTTTCCAAATTGCCCACAGCAAGGGAAAGTTCTTAGTTCACATTCTACTTGATCTCTCTCCTGCATTTGAAGCCTTGCTTTTCAAATTTCCTCATTTTCCAGGACTTCATTTTCTATGTTCCTCCTTTCTCTATTTTCATTCTTTACTGGCAATACTCTTTGACTTTTAAATGTTGGGCTTTCCAGAATCATCCCTGAATCTCTTCCTGTATACAAACTGTGTCATGCTTTCACATTCCTACAATGGCTACTACTGCCTAAATCTCAAGTAGCTTCATTTCCCCTGCTTCCTGCTCCTAAATGACAGGCCTAAACACTAATTCTATTTATGCCACAGGCCTCCTCAAGCTCAACAAATCCAAAATCTTACTCCCAAACCCACTTTCCTCCTGTCTTTTTACCAAATCATCTAATTTAGAAATCTGAGACTCATTCACAACTCTTCTGCCTCATCTGCCTTAATCTAACACATTAACCAAGTCTCATCAATTTCACCTCCTAAATAACTTTAAAATCTGCACTGTACCTTCCATCTCTTAGCCAAGCCTTTATCATGTCTCCCTTCTCTCCTAATCATTTGGTCTCTACTCTTCCCACTACTGTTGTCTTTCTGTAATGCAAATCCAAATTTCTTCCTTAAAATTCTCCAAGTGAGCCTCTTTGACAAGGCATAGAAGATTCTCTTATCTTTTCTCCTTTCCATTCTCTACCACCCTCCACACAACTGCAGCTCTTGTTTCAGTGTTGTTGTTTTTGGTGCTGAGGACTAAACCCTGAGGCACTTTACCCTGAGCCTCATCCCCAGCCTGTTTTATTTTTTCTTTACTTTGAGTCAGGGTTTCACTAAGTTGCTGAGGCTGGCTTTGAAATTGTGATCCTCCTGCCTCAGCCCCCTGAGCCACTGGAATTACAGGCATGCGCCGCCACACCCAGCTCATGTTTCAATTTTAACAAGCCTAACCTGCATACTGCTTGGTGTTTCCTAGCTTTCTCTGATTCTGCTCTCCTTGTCTTTCTGGCTAACCCTGACTGAGGGCTTTCTACAAGTCACGCACTCACTGTTCTAAGCCCATCACACTCATGTAATTCCCACTTCAACCTTCTGAGCTATACCCAATCAGGCCCATTTTACAGAGGATGAAACTGAAGCACAGAGAGATTAAATAACATGCCTAAGGTTCCACAGCAAGTAAATAGCAGAACTGGGATTTAAATTCAAACAACCTGACTGCAGTCTAGTATCTTAAGCACCACAATGTATTTCCTACCAAGACCTTAGAAATCAACTTAAAGACAGACTTCTCTGTGATTTTCTCCTGACTCATGCCTGGACTCCAGCAGTTGGGCATGTTTCTCTTTCTGTACTTCTATGACACCTTGTATATACTTCTGTTACACTTATGACATCATATGATTATCATTTGCCTCCATGACCACCTCCCCTGCCGGATTGGGCCTGCTCCAGGGCAGAGACCTGGTTGTGCATATCTTTGGAGTTTATAGTGTCAAAGAGAGGGTCTAACCTATGTAACATATATGTGTGCTACACAGCAATAGCTGGATAAATAAATTAAAAACAAGCATATATTCAACTGATGTCTGTCGATTGGTCTTAGGACCACGTAGGGCTGAGTGTATAGCACAGGGGGTGAAGTGCTTTTGTATCATGAGCCAGGCCCTGGGTTCAGTCCCCAATACCACAAATAAATAAGTAAACAAAAACACTGCCTATATTGTTATTGTAATGGAATTGCAGTCCTTGGCAGATGTATGCTATACCATATGGTTAGATGGTAAATGTAATAGCAACTGTACCCATCACTGCACTTCCTGGCTACAGTACTGAATGTGAAATGGAGAATTATTACTCAATCGTCATCGTGTGAGAGAAACATATTTGTTAAAAACGTCCTGATTATTTTTAAGATGAAAAAGAGTCCTGAAGATAAAGCATACATTACAATGTTTGATTAACAAAAAAATATTCCTTAACATGTTCATATTCCCTTTTTATGAGGTTTCAAATGCTTGGGTTAAGGCTTTGCATTTTTTTCAAGTACAGAATTTCTAAAGATTATTTTTATAGTAATAATCTCAATACAATAAAAAGAAATAAGAAGGAAACACCTCACTGAAATCTATCCTTTCTCTCCCCTATTCATTTCTCCCCATCCACAAACACACACATATGCATACATTTTCACTGTACAGCTACAAGTACATGAACTAATTGACTTTGTAGATATGTGATATTTCAAGGTAAAACTTTCAAGTTGAAAGTAATTGTTGCTGCAAAAGCTTAAAAATTCATGTTACTAATATTCACTAATAAAATAGTTGTAGTTCTGTTTAAAGAAACATATAAAACTAAGGGTTCTGTACTTGCAGAATCTGTCTTTAGCAGAAAGAGCAGAAGAAATCTGAAAAAAACAGATTGCTGACATTTCTGGCAGTTCATCTAACTAAAATTAAGCCTGCAGGGTTAGTTACGGTTCAAAGACACTAGTTAGGGATGCGCAGCCACCAACCTCTCGCACTTCACTTGGGTAGACTCAGTTTTGCCCAATATTTACATTTACATTCTGAGATTTAAGCTTTCCTATTTATAAATATATAATGCAATTGACCAATGAAACTATTTTGGATTTAAGTAAAACATGGCATTTACATCTTTTCAATCCAGAATTATAATATTTTTGTGTGTGCAGGGACTTGAACTCAGCCTCATACATGTTAAGCATTTACTTTATCACTTAGCTATTCCTTTAACTTCCAGAATTATAACCCTCTGTAGCCCCCTTTATCAGTACTAGAGATCAAACCCAGAACCTCATGCATGCCAGACAAGTGCTCTACCACAGAGCCATATTCTCAGTTTTTTAAATAATAATTAAGACAAGGTAGTCCTCAGGGTCACAGGAAGTCAGTCTCATGTGGGGGCCACAGTGCCAAGATCATCCAGAACTCACCAGAGTAGGTGTTATATACAAGTTTTCGGTTTTTCCCCTCCCCCAGAAAACAGTGAAGCTGAAGGAATGAGTGCCTGGGACTCTTTCCTTCATATTCTAAACCATTTGAAGAATCATTAATCAGGACAAAAGGGGAAACCTCGTGAATTGTCCTTAGGAAGTTAAGCAGCATTATTCTTTTCGTACAAAAATAAAAAGCAAAATTTCAATGGGTCACCTTCTAAAAAAAAAAAAAAGGAAAGGAAATATTCACCAGAGCCAGTCTGTCACCTCAAGGTACATGTGGATCTGTTGATTTTAGCTGCTCCACACTCATGGTAGAGGAATGGACTTGCAGTAACAGCTGGGACTGGAGGATCAGCAATGGGAAGGTATGTGAGACAATCGCTGCTGATGTCACAATGTTCAACTGTCCCACACTGTCCATCCTAGACTCCCTGCCCAGCCCAGCTTGGTCACTCCCAGATGCAACCACACTCAGCCCAGCATTTTTGTCCTGGACAGTTTAATTTGGTTGCAAAGAGTTAGCTCACTGATATCTGATATCATAATGACTGAAACACCCACAGAGTAGGGTAGATGATCCTTGCGGAATCCTGAGTATTCGTCGGTGGATAGTTTTGGTACATTCCCAAGGCATGTTACACTGATGACAGAGGGATATTGGTATTGAATCACCCCCTACTTTCCTCTCTTTATTCAGTGGGTAGTACATAAGGTATGAAAAATTTTCTAAGACTTGGTATTTTCAAGTACAAAATGAAAAGATTAGAATTACAATATATTTCCATCAAACTCTGAGTTTGTTTGATTCCTTCTTAATAGACTATTCTGAACTGCCCTCACATATCAGGAAAGTATACTAGCCAGTCACTTGCATTCATTCATTCCAAGTATATAGAGAGTTTAGGCCAGCACTGTCTGACAAATATAATACAAGCCAGAAATGTAGAGCAAATATTAAATTTAAAATTTTCTCATAGTGGTATTTATTTTTTTTTATATCAGGCATTGAATCCAGGGGTGCTTAATCACTGAGTCACATCCCCAGCCCTTTTTATATTTTATTTTGAGACAGTTGCTGAGGCCAGCCTTGAACTTTTGATTTCTCCTGCCACAGCCTCCTGAGCCGCTGGGATTATAGGCATGTGCCACCACACCTGGCTAACATGTATTCAGTGTAAAGTTTTATTGAGATATTTTACTTCCTTTTTTTTTTTTTTTGGCATAGTAAGTCTTTGAAATTTGATGAGTGTTGTTGTAGTTTGCATCTTAGATGTTCACGTACTGAGGGCTTCATCTCCAGGTGATGGCACTATTGGGAGGAAGTTGAACCTTTAAGAGATGAAGTCTAGTGAGCGGAAGTTAGGTCACTGGGGGTCTAACTTGAAGGGTATGTTGGGACCCTGGGCCCTTCCTCTCTTTCTGTTTGCTTCCTGTCCACCATGAGCTGAGCAGCTTTCCCTTGCCATGATATACTATCTCACCACAGGACCAAATGATTATGGACTGAAATCTATGAAACTGTGATCCAATTTGTTCCTTTTAAGTATTTATCTCAGGTATTTGGACACGGTGATGAAATGTTGACTAACACAAATGTTTTATACCTAAGGTACATCTTATTTTGGACAAGTCACATTTTAAGTGCCTGGTTAGCATGTATGGTGATGGCTCCTATTTTGGTGGGTACAGCCCTGCAGTGGCTAGCCTGAAATAGATGCTCAACAGTTGGGAGTTATAATATTCTTGCCTTCAGGATAGCAATAAAAAAACAAAGTAAATCTGAATATTTATATGTAATCAATAGCAGGCACAAGAATACTTAACACTTGAGAAATTAATGAAATTCCATTAGAGAGAGACATTTATCAAAAGACCAATAAGAATTATTCTCCTCCTCCTTCTCCTCCTCCTCCTCTCTTCTTTCTCTTCCTTGTCTTGTTCCTCTTCCTCTCCTTCCTTTTCTTCCCCTCCATCTCCTTCTCTTTTTCCTCCTCTTCCTTCTTCTTCTCCCTCTGATTGAACCCAAGGGTACACAACCAGTGAGCCACATCCCCAGCCCTTTTATTTATTTTATTTTTTTTTTGAGACAGGATCTCGCTAAATTGCTTAGGGTCCATGAAGTTGATAAAGCTCGCTTTAAACTTGCAATCCTCCTGCCTCAGCCTCCTGAGTTGCTGGGATTGCAGGCATGTGCTGCTGTGCCCAGAAAGTTTTTTTTTTTCCCTAGAGAGAGAGAAAGAGTCAATTTTATTTATTTTTTCATCGTGTTTGTGTGTATCCAAAGCTTAGTTGTATATGTGGTGCTGGGATTTGAACCCAAGTCCTTGCGCATGGCAGACAAGTGCTCTACTGCTGAGCCATTTCTCCAGCCCAAACAAAAATTATTTTTTTTTAAAATAAATATCTCTGGGATAAATGCCCTCAGTGTATATAGCAAACTGGGAAAAACGGACTGGAGCGGTTGCTAACCCGTTGGAGTGCTTGACTGGCATGCACAGAGGACCCTGGTTCAAACTGCAGCACCACATACCCAACTAAGGGTCAGAGAAAAAAGGCCAGATGAAAAAATAAGTAAGATTAACTCTCTCTTTCTCTCTCTCTCTCACTCTCTTTCTCTCTCTTTCAAGAAAAAGAAAAAAGGAAAGAAAAACTGCAAGAAACATCCTTATAAATTTATAAATATCTTCCAAGCACCAGTAATTTGCCTGACTCTGAACATGACATCCTGTAAATGATCCCTGCACGAGGATTTTTCAATCAAAATACAACATATGAAACAACAAATACATTTCACACGTGCTTTAGGGCCATACAGTAAATAAGTAAATGTTATCTTCTACATTTCCTTCAGGAAAATGTCATTTTCCCATATCCTTCTTTCCTTTCCTTTTGCCTGAAGGAAAATGGAAAGATTTTTTAAAAATTTGTCTTTTTAAAGAAGTTGCTTAGGGCAGGAAAAGGAATAAGAGTTTGGGGAATAAGTTATTTTCTTTGCAAATATAAGATTTTTAAAAAATGTATCAGCACCTATAGCACTTTGAGAAAAAAACAATAAAAATGGCAAAATGCTGGACTGGAGTGGTGCCTCAGTGGTGGAGTGCTTGCCTGGCATGTGTGAGTACCTGGGTTTGAATGTCACCACCACATACACAACTAAGTGCCAACAAAAATCAGAAGAAAAAATAAATAAAAATTGATTCTCTCTCTCTTTTTAAAATAAGTAAATAGGGGCTAGAGCAATGGCTCAGCAATAGAGCGCTTGTCTGACCCAGGTTCAAACGTCAGCACCACATACAAAACTACGTGTTAGAAAGTAAAAAAATCAAAATCTAAGTAAAATTTATCCTCTCTTTTTAAAATAAATAAGTAAATAACAATGCTAGTATTATGAGATGATCATTCTGAGGACAGAAAGAGAGAATCCATGAAGAAATCAAAGGTGAAGCCCAAATGATTTAATGTATCATGGGAGACCAGGGAG
>PVKS010025431.1:0-29864 GCA_004027875.1 Aplodontia rufa
AGTCTCTGAGATTGGGATACTTCACTTAGCATATTCTTTCCATCTCCATCCATTTGATATCAAAAGCCATAATATCATCTTCTCTAATGGCCAAGTAGTATTCAATTGTATATATGTACCAAAGTTTTTGTATCCACTTGTCGAGTGAGGGGCATCTGGGTTGGTTCCATAGTCTAGCTATAGTAAATTGAACTGCTATAAACATTGAGGAAGCCGCATCACTATAATATGCTGATTCTAACTCTTTTGGGAAAATCCCTAGGAGTGGGATAGCTGTGTGGTAAGGTGGTTCCATCCTTAATTTTTGAGGATTCTCCACACTGCTTTCCAGAGTGGCTGAACCAGTTTGCAGTCCCACCAGCAGTGTAACAGTGTTCCTCTTTTCCCACAGCCCCTCCAGCATCTGTCGTTGTTTGTATTCATTTTAGCCCCTGTAACAGGAGTAAGGTGGTATCTCATTGAAGTTTTGATTTGTATTTCCCTTATAACTAATGATGTAGAGCATTTTCTCATATATTTATGGGCTTTCTGGACTTCCACTGGAGAGAAGTTCCTTTTGAGTTCTTTAGCCCATTTATTGATTGGATTATTTGTGAGTTTGGGCTTTAGTTTCTTTAGTTCCCTGTATATTCTGGATATTAGCCCTCTGTCCGAGGTGTAGCAGGCAAAAGTTTTCTCCCATTCTGTAGGTTCTCTCTTGATGCTCTTGACTAGATCTTTGGCTGTGCAGAAACTTTTAGTTTAATTGCATCCCATTCGTTTATTCTTGATTTTACAGCTTGAGCCATAGGAGTTTTGTTAAGGAAGTAGCTGCCAACTCCTATATGCTGTACTGTTGACCCTACTTCTTTTTCTAGTAAGTTTAAAGTTGTTGGCTTAATATCCAGGTCTTTGATCCATTTTGATTTAATTTTTGTGCAGGGCGCAAGATAAGGATTCAGCTTCAATTGTCTACAAATGGCTGTCCAGTTTGTCCAACACCATTCGTTGAACAGGCTATCTTTCTTCCACACTATACTTTTGCCCCCTTTATCAAATATCAAATAGTTAAGGATATGGGGGTTTGTCTCAGATTTACTATTCAGTTCCACTGGTCTTCGGTTCTGTTTTGATACCAATACCATGCTGTTTTTGCTACTACAGCTCTGCAATATAATTTCAGGTCAGGGATTGACACCCTATTTCTTCCTTTCTATAGAGTAATGTTTTGGCTAGTCTGGGTCTCCTGTTATTCCATATGAACTTGAGAATTGCTTTTTCTATATCTCTGAAGAATGTCATAGGTATCTTGATGGGGATTGCATTAAATCTGTAAAGGGCTTTGGGTAGAATGGCCATCTTTATTATATTGATTCTGCCTAACCATGAGCATGGAATGTTTTTCCATCTGCTCAGGTCTTCTGTAATTTCTTTTTTTAGTGTTTGATAGTTTGCTTTGAATAGGTCTTTAATATTCTTTGTAAGGTTAATGCCCAAGTATTTCATTCTTTTGGAAGTGATGGTGAATGGGAGAGATTTCCTGATTTCTTCTTCCGCAGATTTGTTGCTGGAGTAAAGAAATGCTAGCGATTTGCTGGAGTTGATCTTGTAGCCAACTACTTTGCTAAAACCACCTATAAGCTCTAGGAGTTTTCTGGCCGTTGTTATTGGGTCTTCTAGGTATAAAATCATGTCGTCTGCAAATAGAGATAACTTAACTTCCTCTTTTCCAATACGAATACCTTTGATTTCCTTGTCTTGCCTGATAGCTCTGGCAAGGGTTTTAAGGATTATATTGAACAAGAGTGGGGCTAGTGGACAGCCTTGTCTAGTACCTGAATTCAGTGGAAATGCTTTCAGTTTTTCTCCATTGAGGATAATGTTGGCTATGGGTCTTTCATAAATGGATCTGACATAGTTAAAGTATCTTCCCTTGATCCCTATCTTTTCCAAAGTTTTGAGCATAAAGTGGTATTGAATTTTATCAAATATCTTCATCAGTTGAGATGATTATATGATTTTTGTTTTTAATTCTGTTTATGTAGTGAATTACATTTATTGATTTGCATTTATTGAACCAGCCTTGTTTTCCTGTAATGAAGCCCACTTGATCATAATGGATTATCTTTTAATGTGCTTTTGTATCCGATTAGCTAAAATTTTATTAAGGATTTTTGCATCAATGTTCATCAGGGAAATTGGTCTGTAGTTTTCTTTCCTTGATATGTCTTTGTTGGGCTTTGGAATCAGTGTAATGTTTGCTTCATAAAAAGTGTTTGTCCAGAGAATGTTTATCCCTGCAACCCCCCCCCCCCAAGATTATGTGTTGCTATACCTTTGCTAGTGTAATACATGAGTTTGACAAGTGTTCACCCAAGCCTGGGTATTGCTCCAGCCTCTGCAAATGAAGGAAAACATTCGACCCTTGACTCTCTGGGTTTGGCTAACTTTGCTCAGCATGATTTCTTCCATTGCCATCCATTTATCTTCAAAGGCTGCAATATTGTTTCTTAATTGCTGAGTAGAATTCCATTATGTGTGTGTGTGTGTGTGTGTGTGTGTATGTATGTGTATATATATATATACCTCAGCTTTTGGATCCATTCATCCAGTGAGGGCCATCTGGGTTGGTTCCATGATTTAGCTATTGTAAATTGAGGTGTTATGAACATAGATTTTGTGTGTTGATGTAATGTGCTGATTCTAACTCCTCTGGGAAAATACCCAGAAGAGGGATAGCTGGATTGGACGGTGGATCCATCCCTAATTTTTTAATACACAGACTCTTAAATTCATGAGTTACATGTAGTTATCTCCTGTCTTTCTCCCTTTTTAAGACTCATCTCCATGGTAATTTTTCAAATATCGTTTGTTTCCTTGATCAGGACCACTCTTTTCTAAGTTAGTGGGATAAGGGATGAAGCAATTAAATGGTTCAAAATAAGTTGTTACAGTTTATAAATACATTTTTGTGTGTTTTGTTTTTGACAGCCGATTTATTTTGCATATACCCAGTGAGGAAAGAGACAACGCAATCCGAGTATGTTTTCAGATTGAACTTGCCCATTGGTTTTACTTGGATTTCTACATGCAGAACACACCAGGATTACCTCAGTGTGGGATAAGAGACTTTGCTAAAGCTGATATCCTTTTCATTAATATAATGACTACCTTTTATTCTTGTTAATAAAAAATTTTAGCATAATTTTTTTTTGCTTGTCTTTGAGATTTAAACCTAGTAGATAACATATCCTTGATTTTTAAATATTTTCAAATATGCATAGTAAGGACTGGAGGTGTAGCTCAGTGGTAGAATGCTTGCCTAGCATCCTTTCACCTGCGGGTTTGATCCTCAGTACTGACCACCCCCAAAAAATTATATTTGTGTGTGTATGTATTGCATAATTTAGTAGTTTTATTTCTACACAGAGGACTCCTTAATGTGTACTGATTAGAAATAGTCTGTTTTTAGAGTTGATCTGTTTTTTACTTGATTGTTACTATGCCATTTAACCAAGCAGATGACTTTCCCAATTTATTTAGAAATTTATTTATTTTTATTAAGATGAAATTTCTTAAATAATTGCTGAATATACTGTGTTCAAAGCAGGGTTTTTTGTTTTTTTTTGTTGTTGTTGTTTTGGTATTGTGGTAAATGCAAAGAAGTTTTTTCAAAGAGGGCTTTCCCCAGAAAATACATATTAGCAGCTCAGTATAATTTGTTGTTGTAAAAAATTCACATTTAATAAAGATTATCAAAAAGCACATAGGAAAGATTGTGTGGGTTCTTAAATTTTGAGCTAAGATGTTTTTATTTTTATTCTATAGGTCATTGTTTTTAACCGTGAGATAAAATGAATTTGTACCCACAAGTTCAATATACTAGAATTGCAAGGTCAATATACTAGAACCAGAGTAGGAGTAGTTGTGGGTGACCTGAAACGTCCTCATGCTCATCTCTTATCACTTTCCTGAGCCCCGTGAAATGGGGAACTGCTGGGGCTCTGTAGAAAATGGATGAAAAATTGTTCTCCATAGCTGTCGATCTTAGCAAGCTTTTGTGCAAAGATAAAGATATGACTCAGATCATTTGAAAATGGCATTCTGGTAGGTTTATTTGACTGGGTTACATCATTTGAAATATGGAGCAATAAGGTCTTGACTAAAGAGACTACGGAGAAAACACTAATGGGAGATTGGTTTCAAGAGAAAATTACTTGAATGATTAAATATGTAGATGTTTAATGAGAAAAAGGAATATATGTATATTAAGTACCATCTTTGTAAAAGGCTTAGTTATAGGTTCTGTAGAAATCATAGAAGACTTTGATTTTAGGGAATTATAATCTAGTTATGGAATATGATGAAAACAACCAAAACTTTTTTTTTTTGTTCATGTTGTATAGACTTAGGATTCTACCAGAGCAGTTCTATGTACTTTGGTGTATAGAGCAAATTCTATATACTTTTGTTCTGGATAAGGTTTTGTGCATGAGTGTGCTTATAAGTTTTACATGTTCCTTGCTATTAATAAATAGCAAAAATCTATTTCAGTTGTTTCTTTTAATATAGTTATATGGGGAAGAAATTTTTATTGCTAATCTGGAAGACTGTTGATTAATTAATTGAATGGTTACTGTATGCCAAGCATTTTATTCATTAAATAAGGAAGATTCAGTATCTTCAAGAAGAGAGACAGGAATGATTATAGTGTAGCATGTAAGACAGAATAATGCAGGGTTCAAAACCAACAGAAGAGAGGGATACTCACTCAAGATTTGGGGACTATAGGGGCTGGAGCGGTGGCTCAGCGGTTACAGCACTTGCCTGGCATGCATGAGTACGTGAGTTTTAATCCCTGTACCATGTACACAGTGAAGTCTCGGAGGAACGAAAGCCACATGAAAAGCTAAATAAAATCTCCCTCTCTCCCGCCCCACCTTTAAAAAAAAATAGATTTGGGGGCTATGGGTTTAATTCCTAGGCTTGGCCACTGGAAGGTCTTGGAGACGTTATTTAATTTTTCTGCTCCCATTTTCTTTATCTAAAAAATAGATTTACAATGATGCCTTGGCCAGGCACAGTTGTGCAGCACTGTTGTAACCTTAGCTACGTGGAGACTGAGGCAGGGAGATGGCAAGTTTGAGGCCATCTGGGCAACTTAGCAAGACCTAGTCTCAAAATTTTAAAAGATGAATAAAAGAGTTGGGGATGTATGTAGTTCAGTGGTAGAGAGCTTGGACGAGTGATGCCCTGGGTTTAATCCCCAGTACCATAAAAAGTAATAATGATAATAATAGTGCTGAATTTCACAGGGTGAGAGTTAAACTAATTCATACATATAAATTATTTAGGACAGTGTTATATATAAATGATCAAAAAATGCTCTTACTCTTCCAAAATTGTTTTAGGTTAGGTTTCTTCTCTTCTGACTTCAGATAAAAATCTCTGTGAGAAAGATTTGCTTGAGCCAGTGGAAAAAGTAAAATATGATTGTATTTTGGAGTACGAGGGAGGGTTAAGAGATGATGCTGGAGATTCTTCAGTGGCAAAAGCATGTAAGGGTCTAAGTGGTCCATATTTGTTTGAAACAGAAAATATAGTTTTTTAAAATTAAACATTTTAGTTTGGAAAAAATAGGTAAGCTTACAGAGAAGGTAAGAGAATATCATAGTGAACTACATTATAACTCCTCATGTGTTCATCCATTGTTCCTTTTTGTTACATTTATTTTCCCCTTTAGAGGTATTTTGAAAGACTGCTCTGAGATAGTGTGGAACGCAAGATTGGATGCTGGGAACCTAGTTAAGATGCTGTTTTTCAAATTTACTAGCGAAGTAATGAAAACCTGTGGTAGTAGGAATTAGTAGAAGAGATCAAATTTGAGAGTGGTAGGATTGGTAATGTGGGTATCTGAGGAACAGCAAGAAGTGATAATATCCAGACTTCTAATTTCAGCAAATGAGGGTGTCGTTCTATTCTTAGGAAGATAGAGGAGAAATTTTATAGGGGAATAGAGGTCTAAGTGTGGACAAGTTGAATTTGGTACCTGGTGAGGTGGGTATAGGAGTGTGGACATTGCATTCCATACAAGTTAATAATCATGAGTTCTGTACCACATTCTTTCAGTTAGCATCCTATCTCTCCTGGGCTGAAGTTTTGCTCTGAAGAGCTGCTTTGAGAGAACAATGGGGCAAAGGAATTGAGGATATTGCTCAGAGACCAATGAAAGTGGTCAGTACTGCTCAATATGAAGATTGTATTGTTTAGAATCAGGAGGGTGCTGATAGGGACAAAGGAAAACAGTTGAAGACTGATACAGATTAACAGAGTGTATTGTAGAAATAATTAAAATGATAGAAGGTTATGTTCAGTGTTTTAATCATAATGGCAGAATAGAGCTAGTGTTGGCAAGGTTCAGAATGTTGTTGTGGGAATTGGTCCCAGAAATGGAAATGAATGTGAAGGATAAGGAAATCAAGGTTTTCTGAGAATAGAACTTGAGATTAATTTTTCATAGGGAAATTCATTTTATCCAAGATGATGATGGTAGAATTTTGGATGGAGATTATTGTCTAAATGATTGTTCATACCTAGGGAAATTTTTTTCATGTTTTTGCAAAAA
Source organism: Aplodontia rufa (assembly GCA_004027875.1). NCBI lineage: Eukaryota > Metazoa > Chordata > Mammalia > Rodentia > Aplodontiidae > Aplodontia > Aplodontia rufa. The sequence goes on from PVKS010025431.1 coordinate 6,605, forward strand.
TGTTAGAAGAAAAAGAGTATGGGAAATACAAGTAGACAAGTGATTAAGATTCTCGAATTCTTTCATCAATCTAACTTCCGTCTGTGTCCTTTTCAGACTACTGTATGGTCCAGTAGAGAAGTTTCAAGATTAAAAATAATTTGGTTTGCAGGTTAAAGAAATCAATTCTGAAGAATCTTAATTAAAAATTAGGAATGGTATCTATCAATTACAGCATGCTGTAGACGTTTTCAAATTAAATGCTGTCTTATTAAATAATAATAGTATTACAAATTTCTGCTGCCATGGTTTAATTGAAATATTATGTAAATTAAATTAGAAGGGGGATAGAAGAGTCACGGGAGATTGTCATTTTGTTACTGCTGTTCATTGTGGAGTTGGGCAAGATACTTTTTTTTCCTCTGATTTTATGAAGGTTGTATTTAGTGAAGGGTGGAAGGAGCATTTAGACCATAAGCAAGTAAACATGTAAATAAGCAAGGTATTTGTTTTTAGAATATTGATAAGATCATGAAAGAGTGATGTGATTAGAAATGGCTTTTCCGGATTTGGGGTTACTTTAGATTAGGGTCTCTCAGTGTTAGCATTACTGACATTCAGTGTTAGCTTGGAGTTTTTAAAATGGTTATCATTCACATAACTTAAAATTCATTCTTTTTTAAAATGTACAATTCAATCATTTTTAGTATATTTGCAGATGTGTGGAAAGATCATTGCTAATTCGAGAACATTTTCATCACCCTAGAAAGAAATCCCCAAACCCATTTGTTTACCTCTCTTCCTTCCCCAAGCCATCCACATCCTGGAAATTACCAGTTTGTTTTCTATCTTTAACAAATACTTTTAAACTTTAATTGCAAATGCATTTTGAATACTAACTGCTTGCCTCAGTCAGACTGGTTATTTTTGATAGTTTTGGAATAGGAAAAAATTGAAAATGAAGCACATAGTTTTCAAACTTAAGTCAGTTAATTTATTTTCTCATTTAATTTTTTTAGTTCATATTTTTTTTTTTTTTTTTTTTAAGCCAGGAAGTGCTCAGGCAATGGTGAAGAATTCAGGCGTTATTCAGTGTGTCAAGGGAAGCTTTTTTTTTTTTTTTTTTTTTTAAGGCAGAAAGATCCAGTTTTATTCCCCCGCCCCCACGTGTAGACATGTAGTTGTGTTTGTGGTGTTTGAATTTGAACCTGGGTCCTTGCGCATGCTATGCAAGTGTACCACTGAGCCATTTCTGCAGCCCCTGTTTGTTTTAAATTTGAGTCAAGCTCTTGCATGATACCAAATTCCTGGGTCCAAGTGATTTCCTTCTCAGCCTCCACGATACCTGGGATTATAAGTGCTCATTTTGTTTTTCTTTTTAAATAAGTTTAATGGATATAAAAGTTAGACAACGAATGGAAGTTTCATTTTGTGGAGACTGATATATTTGGAACATTATAGAGTAAAGGAAGAGAAAAAGACAAACCTGGATAAGCATCCTGCTCTTAGAACTATAGAAAGTTATCTCTGTTCTTATATCAGTTTCTCTGTGGCAAAGTGTTTTGGGTTTTTTTTGTTTTTTTTGTTTTTTTTTTTTTAAAGAGAGAGGGACAGTGAGAGAGACAGAGAAAGAAACAACTTTATTTAGTTTTTCACATGGCCTTAGTTGCTCCAACACTTAGTTGTGTATGTGGTGCTGGGATTTGAGCCCTGGTCCTCATGCTTGCCAGGCAAGTGCCGAAACCGCTGAGCCACTGCTCCAGCCCCTGTGGCAGAGTTTTAAATGGAAAAAAATCCCTATTCAAAATTTATGCCTTGGTTAGATTTTAGAAAGTCTATGATAACTTTGTAGCACAAGCAGTTTTACTAAACATGTGAAGTAAGACCTTTATTGGGAAATACCTTTCAGAATCTTAATACCCTCTCTGGAACCATAGATGTTCAAGGGATGGTTAATGTTGTATCCAAACTTTCAACTTTTTTCATCACTTTTTCCCCAGGTGAAGGGAATAAGTACAATGAGATTAGTCTTATGCCCATCTTTCCTTTGTTGTGTTACTATAGGTGGTTGTCTTTGAATTTGTCAAGGGCCTCTTTAGTTGTTACAACTATAAAGCCAAAACAAAATCGAACTCATAAAATTCCAAGTTAATCAAATGCATTTAATGTGATGTTTTTGTTTTGCCCAAACTTCTCCCCTTAATATTAACACAATGCTGACTTAAGAGTTCTTTTGAGTTTGACTTTTCCTTTATTACCAGTTCTAGTTTATTTTTTTTCTTAGTGTGTTACAAAATCTTCCTTTGTTATGTTGGAATATCTTTTGACCCTAATATGAATGCACAATTTTGGCTTTTCTGTATGCCATAATGCATATATATTAAGTTTCTTCTGTTTTTTTGTTTTTTTTTAAAGAGAGAGGGACAGTGAGAGACAGAGAAAGAGAGAAACAACTTTATTTAGGTTTTCACATGGCTTTAGTTGCTCCAACACTCAGTTGTGTACGTGGTGCTGGGGTTTGAACCCGGGTCCTCGTGCTTGCCAGGCAAGTGCCGAAACCGCTGAGCCACCACTCCAGCCCCAGTTTCTTCTGTTTTTAATAGCGGACAGCAGTTAAAGTAGTTCTGGTATCAGTGTGGTCTCTAATTTTGTGTATATGGCCATCAAATAATTGAAAATTGTGCTCATATTGCATGTTTTTAATATCAACATCAAATTGAAATTGGAAATACAGAGGATACAAATTTTTCGAAGGTTTTGAGAACCCTTAAAAATAGATTCTCAAGGGGCTGGAGCGGTGGCTTAGTGGTTACAGCACTTAGCTGGCGTGCAGGAGTATGCAAGTTCAAACCCCAGCCCCACTTATACAACTAAGTGTCAAAGCACCAAAAACCACATGAAAAACTAAATAAAATTGTTTCTTTCTCACTGTCCCTCTGTCAGTTTTGAGAAACACTGTCAAAATCATAATTTTCCCCACATTTTTTGTAATTTAGTGTTACAGTTGGAGGCATTTGATGGCACAGAATATTGGAAGGGTGAGTATATAATTTTGTGATTTGTGTTTTTTGATTTTTTTCCGCTCCAGTACTTTATACTGTCCAGTTTTGGGGTAGCTTAATAACCAATTTCTTTTGAAAGTGGCTGTACTTTCCTTAACACTCAGCAAAATATTTCTCATTATAAAATCAACGCATATATATGGTAAAGAATTTCAAAAGAATGGAATAGTGTATAGCTCATTCCTAGGTCTAATTTCCAGAGCTGATGACTTTTTTTCCTTAATACTCTGATGATTTTTTTCCTTTTGGCAATATGTGTGTACTTGCTTCCTTTTAGCAATGTATTTGTGCTGCTTCTTGCTGTCAGTTTCAGTTATCTGTTGATTCTCTAATAATGATGAATTTGAGAAGTATTTGAGGTGTAGGTTTCAAATTCATTTGTTTTAAGTTGGAGATCTGGAACTCTTTAAGTATCTAAAACTTACCTGATTTGTTTCTAGGATAAATGCACAGATTAACAGTGATTTGTTCAAAAGAAAAAATGAATGTGGAAAAAGAGAAAGCAAAAATGTTAAATTTAAGGTGAAGGTTTGAGGAATTTCATATAAAATACACAGTGACTTAAATAGTCTCTATATAGTTTATCAAACTGTATTAAGGGTGAAAGTAGCTTCCTTAACATTTATTTATACTCTTCAATCATTGTCCATTTTTGCTGCCTCAAGGTGAAGATGTGGAAAAAATTTTGGATGAATGGAAGGAATATAAAATGGGAGTACCAACATATGGTGCAATTATTCTTGATGAGACACTTGAAAATGTGAGTGTAATAAAATTAACAAGAATTTTAGTAAAATGGTGAATGACTGTCAGTTTTTAGTCTATTAAAATTTGTTACATAGTATTCTGAATTAATGTTTTTAGTGTTTGAAAGGCCAAAATTTCCATGTTTTATCTGCAGCTTGGGTTTTAAGATTTTATGTTGTTGCAGTTATAGCTTAGTGAACATTGTTCCTTTTTTGAAAAAATATTTTTAGATAGGCAGAATGCCTTTTTTTGTACTAATAATGTATTTAGACTCATGGTAATATGTGCACCAAATCAAATGCTATATACAATTATTGGTACTCATAGAAAAACCCCTTTGATTTTAAACAAGAGCATGGAAAAGGAGGGTAAGTTTGATTTTTAACTCTGCTTATATTGTAGGTACTACTGGTTCAGGGGTACCTAGCAAAATCAGGGTGGGGATTTCCAAAAGGAAAAGTAAATAAAGAAGAAGCTCCTCATGATTGTGCTGCTAGAGAGGTAAGTTATTGCAGTTTGAAACACTAAATTTGGCTGTTAGGTTCCAAAACTTTTTTAAGCTTTGTAAAGGTACTCTTGGACAGTCTAACCCTCTTTCCAGAACTCTAGTGCGTGAGGTAACTTCTGATATAATCATTAATTATTTTGTCTACATTTCTTCTTTTATTCTTTGTGTTTCTATTTTCCTTCATTATCCATTTTTAAAATGACCTCTTTTACTCCTTTATGGTGATGTTTTCCATCTTTAACTAAAGAATTGGATTTGCAATTGGTAAAACATTTTGGTTATTATTTTGGTTATTCCTTGACTTGTTTTATAATCTTGACTTTTAGACAAGGGTTTTTCTAAGAAATTTACATTTATTGCTCAAACTCCTATTGCAAAGTATCCTTTTTTCTTGAAGTTGTCACTAGCTAGCTTTGTATATAGGACCTGAAGTTTAGAATGAGTATCTCAAATTCATTCTTACTTAGAATTCTGTTTTACTAGTCAGCTGTAGTCCACTGTAGTCTCTGAACTTTAATAGCAACAAATGTTATTATTGTTCATTGGCATTAATTATATCTTGTGTACTGTGTACTAATCAGTTTTTTATTCTTTATCACAGTATACTTTATCCTTGAGATTTGAGAAGTTGACCTATGTGAAGTAAGATATATTGGAAAGAAGACTGGCCTAGCAGCTGAAAGATTTACTCCAGTATAGGCTTTGTTACTTAATAGCCTAGATTTTTTGGGAAAGTCATTTAACCTCTGTAAAATGAATTTATTAAGGAGAGTCACTCTTATAGGCTTCAAAACTGGAAGTATTTTTATCTTTAAGGAAAAAAAATCTCAAGTGATAATGATTTTAATTTGAAGGGGTTTTTTGAGATGGTAATACAGTTTTTGTGGCATATTTTATTAGAAGCCATTGCTTTATGTTTTCCTGCAGTACTGTATATATTGCTCAGTTTAAATTTGAATATAATTGTTAGGAATAAAAGTTTAAATTCTTAGAAACTCTTAGTAGTTAATTTACCACAGGAAAAACCATTAGTGGCATTTACTTTGGAGTAGGATTGAAAGAATGATGGGAAATACTGTGTATTTTAAATTCAGTCTGAGGCAGTTTACCAAGCTAGCATTTGCAACAGCTTATAGACAGAGTCGTTGTATACAAGTAAAGAAGGTTTATGTACAACCAGTGAAACTGGAAGTTGCTTGGGGGGAAGGTGGGAAGTTAACACATCCCCTGAAAGCAAAGCATTCCTTTGCTTTCTGTAGATGATAGAGGATGCGCTGGAGCGGTTTGTAAATGTCTTCATTTTTATATCTTCCAACTTTGTAGTTTTCTTACTCATAAGGAAGGACAAGATAGGTACAATGTTATCCTATTGAGAGGAATTGATCTGCCGTCCAGTACATATATAGTTAGACCACTCTTCACCCAGCATCGTAGTCATCCAGGTCCAGAAAGAACATTCCATTAATTGGAATGACAGAAATTTTGGTTAACTTGGGTGAAATCAACTGTTTCTATAACTTGAATCTTTTTGGGTGAACATGGAGAAAATAATTATCTTAACTTTTAAAAGTCAACAAAAACCTCAGACTTATCGCATCTGCTTGCATCGCTGCTAGCACCCTTCATCTGACAAGTTTTGTATACCATGTTTTGAAGAATCAGAATAATGCAGAAATAGGATATTTAAGGAAAGAGGGGTAGTTAACTTGTGAATAGAAACATCCAGTTTTACCTTTGGTTTATCTTATTTTCTGTTCTAGGTTAAAAATAAAAGGCAGTTCTGTTCATGTATTGATAATTTTAGTGACAGTTATAATTCATCACAGTTTGTAAGAAAGCAAATAAAATTTATATTCTTAGGGCATGAGAATTTGGACAATGAAGTGTGGATGATAGATCTAGGGGAATCTTCTAGGAAGGGAAATATCTAGAGGTTGAGTGTCCTTAATCCAGAAAAACTCCAAAATCTGAAACAGTCAGAAAAGAAATACACAGTCTCTGTTATGGGAGGCTGTTGTTTCCGTTTTACAGGGGAGGGAATTGAGAAACAAAGCAGTTTAGTAACAAGCCTAATGTCTAACAGTCACAACAGGGACGCAAAGCCTGGTATTACGACTTTGGAGTTCATATACTTGATGACTGTAATATAGCTACTCAAGGGAATTTATGAATGGGTAAATATTTCTGAGAAACAAGGAATTTATAATTTTTAAAATACGTCTGATTTTCTTAACATTTACCTTTTTATTTGGGTGAATGTGGATTTTTTTTTTCTCGTTAGAGATTTTTGTTTTGCTGTGAGGGAAACGCACATTCTGAGGAACCAGGGTCCTTTAATTTCAAGGGAAAAATATTTCCCTTTGTTAACAAGATTCCTAACTTTTTAACTTTCTTTTTTGATCTCAGTTACATCCTCTTATAAAGGAACTTGGCAGAAAATACTTCACTTTAATTTCTATAGTTTTTTGGGGTCGAATTTTTAAAGGTGAGTCTTGACTTTTATCCCTGATTTTAAAATGGTCACCCTTGTCATAAACAGAGAAAGTTTGGGGGTTTAAGATGGAATGTTTTAGTTGTTTGAGCTACCATAATAAAGTATCACAGGTTGGGTATCTTAAAACAACAAATTTATTTCTCAGCAGTTCTGGAGTGTGGCAATCCAAGGTGCCAGCTGATTGGGTTCCTGATGTGGGCTCTCTTCTGGCTTGTAGACAGCCATTTTCTAGCTGTGTGTGTTTACATGGCCTTTCCTGGGTTATGTGCTTCTGTGCTTCTGGTGTCTTCCTCTTACAGAGGTGCCAACCCTGAAAAATTAGGGTTACACTGTTACGGATCTGATTTAACCTTTATTGGCTCCTTAATTTCTTCTTTTCAAATACAGTCATAGCCCTTCAACCTATGATTTCTATTTATTTATGTATTTATTTTTGGTGTGTGTGGGGCTAGGACGTAATTTAGTTCATAACAGTTGCCATTTTTTAATGATGAAAATATTCAACTAGCATTATAAGAAATGCCACCTTTTGCCACTTGGTGGTACTGTAGTATAACAGAAACAGTACTATATGAAAACATGAGACCACTAGTTAAATCTTAGCTGAAAACCATGTTGTTTTCCTGTTCTTCCTAATAGTTTATTAGTACATCATTTTTCTTCTTAAATTTTCACTTGTATTAACGTATAGGGAGAGATTTTTGTCCTAATTTTCTAGCTACCAATTACTCCTAGGTTGGTGTCTTAAAACACTTTTTTCCCCCTTTTAAGGTATGCATGATGGGTGCTTACTCTTACTTAAAGTTGACAGAATTTTTTTTGTGTGTGTGGTGTCGGAAATTGAATCCAGGGCCTCATGCATTCTAAGCCAGCATTCTACCACAGAGCTACATCCTCAGCCTGATAAAGTTTTTATACCATCCTTACAGTTTTATTAATGTCAGTATTTCATTATATGTGGTAGTACATGGGTGTTTTATTATGGTGTAGCAGAATTTGATACATTCTCAAGGGCTGCATATGTGGGTTGAGCTTAAAGAAGCAGTGGCAAATAAACTTCTCAAAAAGAAGTTTGAATGAATCATCAGTGGTAAGCTATGGGCAGTCATATCTAGTAGTTCCCAATCTTCTAATTAACTTTTGGTTTACCTTTGTTAATTGGATTTTTCTGATCAGTTTTAGTGAAAGTAGATTTAGGACAGAAATGTGAAAAAGTGTTGTAGATATTGTTGAGAAATATAGATAAAAACTGTATTTTTGTTGTTATTGTGGTGAAACACTAGATTTTGAGAACAGGTAAACTGTACTTGGCATTTCATTTATGGTCTCAAAATTTTATAATTTTTTTTTATTATTTGACCAAGAAATGTATTTTATTCTAGTGAAGTTGACCATGTCTTTATATGAATTAATAGCATTTATACAGAACTCTTGGTTTATTTTACTTCTTGTGGTAGGTTTATATGGTAAAGATTATATGCAGAGGATTTTATTGACTTTTTGCGCTGTTGCTTCTTTGAATAACATTTTAAAAATATTTTTTAATCTTACATGGGGGTTTTATGTGATAACATTTGAGAAGTTAATGCTGTGCCATATGCCAGGAAGATGAACTGTTATAATGAAGGAATAGATGATTGTCAGGAACTATGGTGTTAAGGTTTTTATCTTTAGTGTTAGTACGTATAGGTCAGTTATTAAAACTTTTTCTTGGTAAATATTTGATGAGAATGAGTGTATAATTTTGGAAGCAAATTACCTATCATGTTTAGAATTGAATGTTTTTTGCTTTTGTAGGGATGAAGGGAAAACTGCCTGTTGAAAGTTTACTGAAATGAATTGATAACAGGAGAAAAAAATTAAATAATGTGCATGGGGGAAAATTACAATAGAGTGATTATCCAGCAACTCAATAAGGCTTAGATGTAGGTGATTTTGAAGGGACATAAATGGTTTTTAGGAGGAATAGATGAACCAAGAGGACTACTATTCATTAATGATTCTCTTTGGAAGAATGAATGGATGGAAAATAGCTTATGACAAAGTCTATGCAGCCTATCCAGCTTGGTTACATCCCTTAATCTCTCTGTGATACAAGTTCAATTAATGAAATCTCGGGAAGTGGACCCAGGGCGATTGTTTTTTGGTGCTGGTCTCTAGTCAGATAAAGGAAATGCGTGGCCTCTTCCATTGTCTTCTGGTCTGCAAGGGATTTTTTAAAAAAAAATTTTATTAGTGCATTACAGTTTTACATAATGATGGGATTAGTTGTCGCATATTCCTAGGTGCCCCCAAATCAGCAATACAATTTGTTCAATATCCCCCCACCCAGACCCCTCTACCTCCCTCTTCCCATCCCCTGATCCCTTGCCTTTCTTCTGGGTCCTATATTGTTCCTAAAAAACCCAAATACAGTGATGTAATTCTTAAACCTGTGAAGAACATTTTTTATATATGGCTATAGTATGTATAATGACATTTATAACTACTTGGAATATACCTCTGCAAGAGTTTTTAATCTAAAATGGCATACTAGGGTGCAATAAAATTCTGTGGGCTCCTTTTATTCTAAATTTGTTTCTACAGGGGTTGAAGCTGCCTGTGGTAGGACTGATGTTTCTTTTCATTTTGCCTCATATCACTTCTTACCATGTAATTCTTCAGCTATAGTCATTCGTATTTTTTAAATAGGGTAGTTTTTTTCTTATCTGCCAAACTTCAGTTTATCTTTTAAGTTTTAGCTTCAGTGTTTTAGTCAGTTTTTTCACTACTGTGACTGAAGGACCTGACAAGAACAGTTTTAGGAGGAAAAGCTTATTTAGGTACTTATGGTTTGGAGGTTTTAGGCCATAGAAGGCCAGCTCCATTCCTTGGGGCTCGAGGTGAGGCTGAACATAATGGCAAAAATGTGTGGCAGAGGGAAATGGTTTAAGGCATGGCTCCACAAAGCAGAGAGAGAGACTCCCCTCACCAGATACAAAACATATATACACCCTAAAGGCTTGTTCTAAATGACCCACCTCCTCCAGCTACACCCTTCCAGCCTACAGTTACCACCCAATTAATCCCTATTAGAGGATCAGTTCATTAATTAGGTGAAAGCTCTCATAACCCAGTCATTTTACCTCTCAGTCATTTTGCATTGTCTCACATACTGAGCTTTTGGGGGATACCTTTCATCCAAACCATAACATCCAGTGCATTTAGCAAGAAGAGGTTTTTATTCATGACACCTCTGCTCAAGTCTATTAGGTATCCTCTTCCTACCTCTTTGTACTATGTTGTATTATAATTATTGTTTTTTCTTTTTTATACTGAACTCCTTAAAGGAAAGTGCTTGGTTTATTCATCTCTGAATTCAGTGCTTAGGACTGTACCTGTCACTTACTAAGCAAGCAGTACATATTTAAATGAATTCACTGAAAAGATCTTATCATTTCAGTTAGATGTGACTCCATAAAACTTCAGTAATAATGAGATGATTTCAAATAGAGAAAAATTGAGTAATGCAAAGAATAGATCCACCAGTTAACTTTTTTGCTATATTTGTTATTTTTAATACCTCCTATAGTTTTTATTGCTGAATTGTTTAAGAGTAGATTGCACACATAATGTCCCTTTGCTTCTAACTACTTCTGCGTGTATCTTTTAAGATCAAGCAATTTTCTCAGGGCAGTCACCCTGAAATTATCAAATTCAGAAATGTAACATTGATAATGGTACTGTTATGTGATAGACAGTTCATATTCAAATTCACTAATTACCCGTTATGATCTTTTGGAAGCTTATAGCCCCTCTCCCATCCATGATCCTATTGAAGCTCGTTTATTACATTTGCATTTGATTGAAATGTCTCTTCAGTTTAATCTGAAGCACTGCCTTCATCTTCCTTCAGTACTGTTTTTTAAATGATGTATTCAGTTAGATACTATTTGTAACATAGACATCATGGAGTCTGCCCACAAAAGATTTTACATTATACAGTTTACTTTTAACATAGTTTCTAATCATATATATTTAATCTAATCATATATATTTACATATATATTTACATATTTACATGTATAATTATTTTTGATGATTCAGAGACAGGAGCTAAGGAAGCAAACTGTGAGCTTCTGGGTAGTTGAATAAATGGAGGTTCCTGAAGAGTGACATACCTGGAATAGGGCCTGGCAGCTCCACACCATTTCTCCCATACCTCACTAGATGCATCTCTTCATCTGTATCTTTATCTTTTATTATATCCTTAAAACAAATTGATAAATGTATGTATACGTACACATGCATACACAACACCATAGAGGAATTACTTTTTAGACTTTTTTTGTTAAAGCTACAGTACCTTAACTACACTAATGTTAACAGAACATATAAGTCATTTTTATATGTGTATATTCCTGTGAAACCCCCATAGTGGTGCACCTCAGAGGAGTCCTTTCTTGCTTCTTACTTAGTACCCACTTATTCCATACTTTCTGAATGGACTACTGGTTTTGACTTCTGTCACAATTGATTTGTTTTGCATGTTCCTGATCTTCAAACAGATATGATTTTGCAGTATTTACTCATTTTGTGTTTGACTTCTTTGGCTCAATTTAATTCCAAGAGATTTATCTGTGTTGTTCCATATATCAGTACTTGCTTCTTTTCATTGTTGTGTGTATTCCAGTGTACAAATATATCACAGTTTTTTGTTTTTTTATACATGGCATTGTATCTAGTTTTTGCTATTATGAATAAAATTTGTGGAGCAGGGTGAGATGGCGTATGCCTATAATCCCAGTGACTGGAGGCTGAGGCAGGAGGATCACAGATTCCAGGTCAGCCTTAGCAACTTAGCAAGACACTGTTTCCAAAAGGGGGGGGGGGCTAAGGATGTATCTTGAGTGTTAAAGCACTCCTGAGTTCAATCACCAGTATCTCTCCATCTCTCCCACCCCTGTAGTAAATGTTGTTATGAATGTCTTTTTTTTTTTTTTTTAAAGAGAGGGACAAAGAGAGAAAGAAATTGCTCCAATACTTCATTGTGCATGTGGTGTTGGGGCTTGAACCCACGTCCTTGTGCATCCAAGGCAAGCGCCAAGTGCCGTAACTGGAGCCACCGCTCCAGCCCTTTGCATATCCTTTGAGGGAAGTAAACCCTTATTTAAGACTGAACTTGTTGAGTCATAGAGAAGCTACTATCAATAGTTTTCCAAGTGGTTGTACCAATTTACATTCCTAACAGCAGTGTATGAGAATTCCAGTTTTGCTACATTCTGGCCTATATATCAAATTCACAATTTTTATAATGATATATAATATTGTGGATTTAATTTGCATTTTCCTGAAGTTTGAGGATATTGAGCATCTTGTCATGTTCTAAATCTTTTGACTTTCTTATTCATTAAGTACCTATTTATATGGTAACCATTTCTTTAATGCTAAGTTTATTGTCTTGTTGGTATGAGTTTTTAATATATTTTGAATGTGTCTTATGAGTGACTTTTAGTTTGTCTTCCCTTTTGACTTTCCTAATGGTGTGTCCTTGATGAAAAGAAGCAATTTCATGATTGTTGACATAAACTATTAAGTAAACTGGTCTTGTTATAATTATAATCTTATCAAGTTTGTGTGTGTGCATGCATGTGTGTGCATTAGGGGTTTGAGCCTAGAGCCTGGAGCAAGCTGAGCATACCTATCCCATTCAAAACATTTTTAAGCTCTGTCTCAAGCAATAGATTTTAGAACTTAGTTTCAAAGAAAAGGAAAAATCCAAAGCATTAGGTTGCTCTTTTGCTTACATTATCTTAGGTATTAAATGTTAAAATTTGAGGAAGTGAGAGACCATAAAACTCCTAACAATGAGCCTTCAGAAGTTTTATTCTGCAAATAAAGTTTTGTTTTGATATGTTTGTACATCAGCAGTCAGCTCTACTTTGGACTGCCTCTCTCTGTATATGCCTGCCATACCAGTTGTATATACAGAGAAACACAGTACAGATGAACTTTTTTCAACATGTATCTAGTCTTATTTCTGGAAATAGTAAATAAAAGTAATCTTTCCCCTCTTCTGAATTTTTGCTTTTGAGGTAAATTTGATAAACTGGATGTCTTAACAGCTAAAATCGAAAATTTCATGTGGATTTGTTATTTCTAAGTCTTTACTAAAGAACAGTTTTAAAGCGAACACATTCATCTAGTTCTTAAAATTAAGAATAAAAGGTTTAGCATGCTTAAAAGTATGCATAAATGATGGTAGAAATGATTTGGGTGTTACGGAGAAATTAAAAGTCACAGACCACACATTCCTGAGAGAAAGTAGAAAGAATATGTGTGACTAAACAGGGAAAGAGGGGAAAAGACAAAAGAAATGAATAGAAGTAGCTCTTTTACACTTGGACCTTGAAAGAGAGGCTTGTGCGTGTGCTTAATCTATCCAGCTGATTAGTTAGGAGGTGTTGAAACTAAAGGAAGGGGAGGAGCTCTGCCATCAAAGATCCACTATGGTTTCTAGACCCTGAGAATGCACAACCCTGTAGATTTTGGAGGTCAAATGAGAAAGACTTCTTCAGTGATATGGATGTTTAAATAGAGGGAGATTTGTTAAGACTAGTAGACTAGTGATTTTTATTTTAAAACCAAATATACTATGTTTATCGGATTAAGTATGGCTTTCACCTGTGATTAAAGGGAGGGTAAGGATTAGATTTAACATTAATTCCCAAGATGAATTCCTATTTTCCTAGTTCCTTATTTTCCCATTTCCCCAACCTTTGAGGCACAGTCCAGGGAAGGCAGTTTTAGAACCATTAATTCAGTTCCTTTGGTTCTTTCATCTCATTAGTCACCACGTCCATCTTTCCACCTTCTTCAGTATTGGTACATATATGCTTTTCTCAGGTCTTTTTACTTCTTTTGTATTTATGCTACCTTTTTCGCCATATAGGTTACATGCACACAAATGTGAATGTAGCTTTACTTTGGAAACCATTCATTTCAATGAATTTTCATCACAATTCCACTTTCTCACGTGTTTGAAAAATAATTGTATATATGCAAGACAGTTTCTAGTCTGTAGCTTGGTATGCATTTAGATTTTTGAATTTTATAAATAAATCTATGTGTGATCTACAGTGTGTACTTTGTACAGATTAAAAATCACAGATGTATTCTAACATCTGCCTTCATTTAATAGATGAAGAAAGTAAACAAGATTTTCCATAGTCAGATAGTTTGGTAGAGGCAGAGCTAGAACTAGACCCTGCATCTTCTGTCTCTGCTTAGAATTTTCATACATTTAATTACTTGGATATTTCTGAATTTTTGTTTTTGAAATAAATTTTGATGAACTGGAGTCTAACAATTAAAATTGAAAATTTCATCCAAATTTATTTTCAGGTCTTTGAAGAAACTGGTTTTGATATCAAAGACTATATTTGTAAGGATGATTACATTGAACTTAGAATTAACGACCAACTTGCCCGGTTGTACATTATCCCAGGAATTCCAAAAGACACTAAATTTAACCCAAAAACCAGAAGAGAAATTCGGGTACGTAACAGTTGAGAATATTTGTTGGTTGCTGAATGATGTGGGAAATTCGTTTTATAAAGTCATTGATAATAATTAACTAAATTAATTTTTTTCTGCATTTTAGAACATTGAGTGGTTCTCCATTGAGAAATTGCCCTGTCATAGAAATGATATGACACCCAAATCCAAACTTGGCTTGGCACCTAACAAATTCTTCATGGCCATTCCCTTTATCAGGTTTGTTCATGTATCTTGAAGTATAAAACCAATTTTCATGATTCTGGTATTTCAGATTTTAAAAGTGAATTTTTAATGTTTCCATAGACCATTAAGGGACTGGCTTTCTCGAAGATTTGGAGATTCCTCAGATAGTGACAATGGATTTTCCTCAGCTGGTAGTACTCCAGCTAAAGCCACTGTGGAAAAATTAAGGTAAAAATATATTTATGAAATTGATGATAGTTTTTTGGTGTTTTTTTTTATTTTTAAGAGAGAGGGACTGAGAGAATCAATTTTATTTAGTTTTTCATGTGGCTTTCTTTACTTTGAGTCTTTGTTGTGTACGGGGTGCTGGGGTTTGAACTCAGGTCCTTACACATACCAGGCAAGCGCCGTAACTGCTAAGCCACCACTCCAACCCTCATGATAGTTTTTTAACAGTAGCACTTTGATTTTAAAGTATGTAAAAGTGTAAGATTCCTTCTTATAGGTACTGTTTTGTTATTGGTCTCGTGGATAATAGAAGACTGTTTTAAAACACTTTTGATGAGATGAAAAAGGTTAATTGAACTTTGAAAGTAGCTTCATGAACATTTTAAAAAGGTACACTCCAGAGGATACCTACTTTTAAGATATACAGAACAATAGCAAATGGAAAAAAAAGTATTCATGATATATTTATATTCTTCTTTATAAATAACTGAGTTTCCAAAGATGCATGAATAGGGATATATTGAGGTGAGATGAGGGATGCTGGTGAATAATCTATTGAGTCAAGGCTGGAACCAAGACATGGGCTGACTTGCTTGCTTGCTTTTTTTTTTTTTATACATCTTCCTTAGTATCAACTAAGTATTATGAAGAGTGACTATTACATAAGATATGAACCATGAGGAGTATTTACTCACTTGGAACTTAATTGCATCCAGATCACAATTATAGAATAGATTGGGGGAGTAACTTGGTTTAATAGGCATATATTTTTGCAGTCTGCTTGCCATAGCTTTGCCTTTGTTAGATTCAAAGAGAGTTGATTTTTACTTTTTCTCTAATCTAAATGTTCTACTTTTTTTGTAGAGCTTTAAAAATTAAACAATAGGAGTAAACCACATCTGTAGTTAGTAGTTTTGAAATTTTTTTGTGTCACTTCATTTCAGTTGGGTTTTTGAGGACAAGAGCTTGGACTAAATGTTTCAAGACTCATGTCTGCCTTTCAGAATCTGATTATAATTACCAAATTATATTCTACTAGAAATAAGTGAAGTAGTGTAGAAGAAATAAGAGGAATGCAGTTAAAATTAAAAGGAATAAAGATACTACCAACAACTTATGAAATATTAGGTGACAGGTTTTTTTTTAATGTATATATGTCTATCTTTGGGAGAATCTTATTCTCAGTGAGTGGATAAAGAAATGATAAGACTCTAACCATATTCAGGTTTTATATGAAGGTGGTACTTTTTTTATTTTTTAGAATGCTGACTAATGTCTGTGATGATGTATTGAAAGAAATGTCTCAGTTTTATCTAAAGAAAGGATAGAAACACTGAAAATTTATTATAGGTCTTATGTGGAAAAGGAAGAGAACACTAAAGAATTATTCTTAAGTAATCTTACTGCAATGTGGTTCCTGGGATCAGTGACTGGACCATATTATACATGTACTGTAATAATTTGTATATGTATTTCAAAGTGTTGCTTCAAGTACACCTTGTAGAATCATATTCTTTTGCATAATAATTTTGAGACTGGATCTTTATTGAATTTGCCCATTCATTGTCTTATGCCTCTGAATTTTTTGTTTTTGAAAATACCTTTATTTCTCAGAAATTCTTGTATTGTGGATTGTCCATAACTGACTTTTTTTTTTTTTTTTAAAGAGAGAGGGATAGTGAGAAAGAGAAAGAGAGAAACAACTTTATTTAGTTTTTCACATGGCCTTAGTTGTTCCAACACTTAGTTGCTTACGTGGTGCTGGGGTTTGAACCCGGGTCCTCGGCCAGGCAAGCGCCGAAACCGCTGAGCCACCGCTCCAGCCCCCATAACTGACCTTTGCAAATCAAATTCCATATTTGAAAGCTTCTAGTAAGAATCTGAGTTATCTATACTATTTAAAAGTTTGCTTAAATTTCACATAGTTTCAACTAAATTTATACTTTCTTCATATTTTTAAGAATATAGTCACTTAAAGAGAGGAGATGTTATGGACAATTAGAAAATACATAGGATAAAAACAATAGGCTATTCATTCAAGAAATATTTTTTGAACATTCACACTTCTGGGGGGGTAATAAAATAATAGGCAAAACAGACAAGAACCTTTGCCCTCATGGAATTTACATTTCCAGTGGGAAGAGATGGACAATAAGTAAGAAAATGAAATATGTATTTTTTTTGTTAAGAGAGGAAGGAGAGAGAAAGACAAAGAATCAGTTTTATTTACTTTTCCACCTGGCCTTCGTTTCTCCAATATATAATTGTGTACATGGTGTGGGGGTTCAAACCCGGGTCCTTGTTCATACCAGGCAAGCACTTTAAGCACTGAGCCACCGCTCCAGCCCCTGAAACATGTAGTTTATAAGTTAAATTATCAAGGTGTTACAAGAACTGTAAGTAAGATTTTCTCATCTTTTTTTTTTTTTTTTTTTAATTTTGGTGCAGTCGAACCAAATTCCGCCATAGTCAGCAGTTATTTCCTGAAGGTTCTCCTGGTGACCAGTGGGTAAAACACAGGCAGCCACTACAGCAAAAGCCATACAACAACCATTCTGAAATGTCTGAACTATTAAAAACAAAGGTGAGTGGTATGGATTTAAAATTTTTGAGAAATTTATATCATTTGGCTTTGAAATCTTTCCTAATTGAGAAATTGTATACTAATAATTAACTGAATTGTCAAGCAAAGTCTCTGGTATTTGACTTTGATTTGAAGCAGGGTGGGAAGTCCTTATCTTTTACAACTTTGTTATAGATTCAGTGTAGCATATAATAGGAAGTAGTATCTGACTGCAGTATAAACTGCTGGTTAAGGGTTCATTTAAAAGCAAAATAATAGATGATGACTTTCAAATTAGCATAAATAGGATCTATTGACTTTGTTCAAGCAGAAAGCAACATTACATTGTAAAATTTTATTTTCACTATTGCATACCAGTTTATGATTATATAAGTTTATCCATTCCACTGTTAATGGACATTTTGTTTCTAGCTTATTGCCTATGTTCTTGAGTATGTCCTTGGAAACAATTTTTTTCAAACGATTCATATCACCAGCTAAGTATAAGAGTTCTATTTTATATCCTTACACTTGGTATTCTTTCTTATTTTAATCATCCTTTTGGGTGGTACTCTTATTATTATTTAAAAAATTAATTTGTCAGAATTTTAAAACTTCTGTTTCATACAATATTATCAGCCCACAAAATGGAGAAGATGTTTTCAGATCATATATCTGAGAAATTAATTTCCAGAATATATAAACAACTTCACAATAAAAACCATGCTTGGGAAAATCTGTGCAAATGACTTAGACACTTCTCAGAAGATATTCTGGCCAATATGTACAAAAAAAGATGTTCCTCATTATTTGGGAAATAAATGTAAATCTAAAGCACAGTGATATTAGGGTGGCAATAAGGATAATAATACCAACAAGAAGGAAAATGGTGAGAGTGTGGAAACTTGGAATATAAAATGGTGCAGATGATATGGAAAACAGCACTGATGACTTCTCAAAAAGTTAAATCCAGAGTTATCATTTAACTCAGTAATTCTACCCATAAGTATATATCTAGAGGAATTGAAAGCAGGTACTTAAAAGATTGTTTACTTATTTATTACTAACTTACAGTAGATTATCAAGATGATAACTTATCCCATCTACTACCAGGGTTTTGCTCTAAAAACTGTTGCCAGTTCCCCTCAGCATTCCTTCACAGAGCAATCCCGTTTAATAGTCATGTAGGGTTTTCAAAACTTGTTCCTCCATCCTCCCATTCTTACTAATTTTTTTATTTTTTGTTTTTCTTTTCTTTTTTGGTGGTGGGTGCTAGCCATTCAACCCAGGATCTTGTGCGTTCTAAGCACACACCCTTAGCTCTGTTTATGCATTATAAACGATCTGTAAGCAGAAGTGGAATAAGGCAAAAGATGTGGAAAGATTCCTAGGGGCCATTTATTTGCTTTTTCATACCTTTAGAGGAATTTTGCTTTGTAAAAGCACTATCTTTTGTAAGAAAATGCGTTGATAGGATTCGTGAAAATTTTGATTCAGCTGTGAACATTCATAGAGGTGTATTTTGTGTTATTACATTATTCTATAGATTTACATTTTATTTCGTTTCATTGGAAATAGAATCAAAGTATGAGGGGAAATGGCAGAAAACAGTATCAAGACTCACCTAATCAAAAGAAAAGAACAAATGGTGTTCATAGCCAGCCACCAAAGCATCAGAATCCCTTGATGGTAAGACCTTCTTGTCAGTACTAAACAGTTCTCCCTCTCTAAGAGTGGAAAAAGGGCATTATCAAAGTACATTAATATTGTTTGCTATTTTTTTATTTTGATACATGGATAGGACTTTTATGGAACTAAATTAGGTACTGTTATATTCGTGCATGAAAAGCCTCTCTTTGGCTGCTCTTACAAATTAACAACATTGATTTAATTACACATCTGATTTTTTGCTTTTTAGGAAGTTATTTGTTTATTTTAGTGCTATGAAAACAGTACTTAGACTTCTAGAGCAGTCCTTTTACTGTCATTCTGTCTATATTTTTAAAGGTAATCTATCCTTAAATTTTTCAATTTAAGTTTTTTTCAGTGGATCTATAAAAATAAAACTATACATGCTTGTGGGGTATCATGATGTACTCATACACATACATATATGCACAATACAAATGTTTAAATCAGGTTAAACAAATCTGTCTCCTCAGACATCTACTTTTCTTTATAATTAGCTATAATGTCCTTGCTTACCTTTTCTCTAAATCCTGATATTTGTATGTTGATTTTCTTTTTGTAGTTTTACCTGTTTTTTTATTTCTTTAGTAAAATGGATGATAATTTTTAGCAAAAAAAAATGTTACTGGGATTCCCTAGGCTTATTTACTTAATTTTGAGTATAATGACTCTTTTGGTAAAGATATGTTAAGGATCATTTTAACTCTCAAAACAAACAAATTAAAAAAAAAAACCCTGAATATCCTTTTTTTTTCTTTAAGAGAGAATCAATTTTATTTTTCCATCTGGTTTTTGTTTTTCCGACACTTGGTTATGTATGTGGTGCTAGGGTTCGAATCCAGGTCCTCGTGCATGCCAGGCAGGTGCTCTACTGCTGAGCCAATACTCCAGCCCCTACTATATATTCTTTTATTTCACTGTACTGTGATAAGAACAAAGAGTATTGTCTTTTTTGAAAGCTTTACAAAGGACTCTCAAATTTGTCTAGAAAATTTGAATAGATTTTTAAAGTTTTAGTAAAGAGAGAGAACAAGCATGTGAATAGTTTGTAAGAGAAGAAATATAAGTGACTGGTAAACATGAAAACTGTTAAGTGTTCATTCTTGTCAAAGAAAGTAAATTCAAATGAAATATACTTTTCTCCATCAGATAGGCAAGGAGGAAAAGATTGATAATACAGTTGTATATTGGCAAATCATCAAGATTACTAATTGTTACAGCCTTTTAGAGAGGAGTTTATCTATATCAAACGCTTAAGAAGGTGGTGTTCTCATTTTCCTAGAAGGGCAATTCAAAGAATACTTTTCCCATTCTCTTCATAATAAAGAAAATATGGAACAATTTAGATATCTAAGAAGTTGATATTAAATGCAGTATTATAGATAGATGCAATAGATTGTCATTAAGTCAATAAAAATGGAGATTTGTGTTTATTGAAAAAAGATTTTGTTCATAATATATGACATTTAAAAAGGTTATAGATGACACAGCTAAGCGTCGGAGAAACAAAGTCCAGAAGAAAAAATAATGGATTTTCTCTTTCCTTTCTCTCATTCTCTTCTTCTGTCTTTAAAAAAAAAAAAAAAGGTTATAGAATTGTTGTTGGGAATGTTGCTCAGTAGTACAGCACTTATCTAGCATGTGTGTTCTTGTTTCAATCCTCAGCACTACAAAAGGTTATAGAATGTATGTGATTATGTGGAAAGATATTCACACGTACCTTAATAGGAAAAAAGCTGGAAAGATACACACTGCAGTGTTAATAGTAATTATCTATAGTTGACAAATGTAATTTCTAACCTTTTATTGGGTGTTTTTATAATATACATGCAATAAGATAAAGTTTTAGGCTTAAAAAGCCAGTGAGAGGATGAAAATGGTAATTATATTTTGGGTTAATTTGAAATATATTTCTTGATTTTTAATAAGTGTAAATAATTGAAGACTGTTGTTTGTGTGTGGTTTTTTTTCCTTTTTGGACAGAAATGTGAAAAGAAACTGCATCCACGGAAACTTCAGGATAACTTTGAAACAGGCAAGTTATGTTCTGTTTTTTGAGAATCTGTCTTTGTGGGATTTGATTTGGTTACGTGATGTTTGGTGGGTGTGATGAAATGATAAACAGGAAGTGTTATGTATATTCTTTAGAGTTCATATATGTGTAGTTCTCTAAATATGAAGCTGTCTAAATATGATCAAGATGAAATTATTTGCTCTTAATAGTATTTCTTGGAAATGCAGTATGCTATTTTGAAGTACATGGATTTCTCTGTGCAGTAGCTATGTATTCATCTATATTTAAGGCTTTTGTTAAAAAGAAATGAAAAACAGTATATTCCTTATTTTTAGTGTTTCTAAGCAAGATAAAAAGCTACTGCTTATGGTAAGTTAAGATTAACAATGAAGGGTTGGAGCGGTGACTCAGCAGTTATGGCGCTTGCCCGGCATGCAACGAAGGCCAAGTGAAAAACTAAAATAAAGTTGCTTCTGTCTTTCTCTCTCTCTCACTGTCCCTCTCTCTTTAAAAAAATAAAAAATAAAAAAGATTAACAATGAAGAAATAGGATTTATCACTAGAGTTTAGTTTGATGTAATCTCATTCATTTTTGCTTTTGGTGTCCTATCCAAAAAGTTACTGCTAAGACCATTGTTAAAGCTTTTTCTCCATCTTTCTTTCTAGGAGTGCTAGAGTTGAGGGTTTTACATTTGAAGTTTTTAGTCCCTTTCATTTTTTTGTATGGCATAAGGGTTCAATTTCTTTTGCATGTTGATAACTAATTTTCCTAGCATCAGTTATTGGATTCTGTCCTTTCCCCTTATTAAAAGTTCAGCATAGAGAATTATGGGGTTTGAAGTTCTTGTACTAGACCTTGGGTGGTAGAGAATATAAAAGGCTCATCATAGTTTAATTACTTACATCTAGAAAGTTATTTAACAGAATGTTTTAAAAAGTGTATTCAAGAACATTAAAGAGAATATACTATAACTTAGTGTATATAATAGTTGGGTGTGAAATGGATATTTTAAACTTTGTGTTGTCTTGAAAGAAGAATAAAAGGGTTCCTGTCCTGGGAACCCTCATTTCATACTTGTTGCCTCAGCTTCTTGATGTCCTTTCCAAATCTACTTTCGTTGTTAGGTCCCTGCTCTATTTAAAATAGAACAATAAAGGTGGGGACTAGACCCTGGACAGTGAGAAAGTGGGTCTATTATCATGGGTTAAATCCAGATAAGATGTAATGCTATACAACGTAATCCTTTTTTAGTGATATTGTGGGAAGGGGAAGGGAGGGATAAGGGTGGGTAATTGGGGGGGCACTCCTGAGGGTAATTGTAATATCCAGAATCTATACGCATTTGATATTATTTTGTTAAAAACTTGTATGGTTGTTCAAAAATAAAAAAAATTAAAAAAATAGAACAACAACAAAATGAAGATAAATTGCAGTTTTGTTGTACTCTGGTTTTGAAAATTTTGGGGTTTTCTTTTCTTTTTTAAACAGAGAGGAATGTTGAGAGAGGGAAAATCAATTTTTATTTTTTTAGTTTTTCATCTGGTTTTCGTTGCTCCAACACAGTTGTGTATGTGGTGCTGGAGTTTGATCCCAAGTCCTTGTGCATGGGTGAGCCACTGCTCCAGCGCCTGGATTTTTCTTTAGATTGATGTATTGAAGACTTAGTAAACTTCAATATTTTTTTTCTGTAATTGTAATGTTAACAATTTTTCCATTGTAACTAACTTTCACAATGTTTTCATTTTGACCTCTGTCAAGAAGCTGTCATTGTTTTGGCACAAAACGCAAACAAATATAAGAGGTAAAATTATACCCATTTTTAAAAGCAAGGGAATGTTGAGGGTCTCAAAGGTTAAGATTTTGACTATTTATATAGAAATAAGCAATAATAGATTAGAAATTGAGTTGAGGTAAAGGAAAATATCTTGATTCTAAATCTAGGTTAGATTTACAGTGGAAAGATAACATGTATCCTGTATGAATTTCTTTTTAACAAAGGCAGTGGGTGGTATTTTACTTCTTATTGAGTTATTGAGTTTATTTTGTTTTCTAAGCAGATGCTGTGTATGACCTGCCTTGTTCCAGTGAAGACCAGTTGCTAGGACATGTTGAAGGGCAGTCTGTGGCATGTAACGGACACTGCAAGTTCCCCTTTTCATCCAGAACCTTTCTGAGTTTCAAGTTTGACCATAATGCTATAATGAAAATTTTGGACCTTTGATAGCAACAGATGTCTTACAGAAGTCCCAAGAT
>PVKS010025432.1:0-29883 GCA_004027875.1 Aplodontia rufa
AGAGAGAGAGAGAGTGAGTGATGTAGGGAAAGAATCAATTTTATTTAGCTTTTCATGTGGCTTGCGTCGCTCGAGCACTTCGTTGTGCGGTGCTGGGGTTTGAACCTGCGTCCTTGCGCATGCCAGGCAAGCGCCGTAACCGCTGAGCCAAGGCTCCATTCCGGAATAAAGGCTTTTTTAAAAAGGTGGGGTCCAGCAGGAGGAGGGCTAGGGGGAGACAGGTGACCCCAGGCAGAGGGGAGTGGGGAGCCACAGGTGCCTTCTGTGGTCAGATTAGTAATGTGGGGAGGGGCTTTTGAAGGAAGGGGACCAGAGGCCAGAAGATCCGGAGGACTCTTGGGCGGGATTGCAGCGGAGGGAAGAAGAGGGTCTGGGGTTGGGGCGGTGGGGAGAGAAGGGGTCCCCTGTGAGACCGCAGAGACAGCCTTAACGTGAAGGGGTGCCCCCTCTGCGGAGTTGGAAGGCCAGTCCAGTCCTGCGTTCCATCCCCGCTGAGACTCCGCGACTCCTGTCAGGGCACAGCTGTTGCTTTTACGGGGGTGGAGTGAACGGGGGGCTGGAGAGAACCTAGGCTGTGACAGTCCCAGTCCTGCCACCAGGGCCCCGTCTTACTGGAGGAGGAGGGGTAGAAACATTTGGTGACCGGTGGATACGATTAGCCACCGGGAGGCGCGGAAGCGTTCGCAGTCTGCAAAGCCAGCTGCACACCTTTTTCCGTGCTCAACGCGCAGCGTGGGGCACGCTTGCGCGCGGGCGAGTGGCCCCGGCCTGCCGGGCGGGCGAGTGGCTGCGCGCGCACCTCACCCGCCCTGTGCTCCCCTCGGCCGCCGGCAGGTGGAGCTGACGGGCAGCAGCGTCTTCGACTACATCCACCCGGGCGACCACTCCGAGGTGCTGGAGCAGCTGGGGCTGCGGGCCCCGCCCCCCGGGCCCCCCACCCCGCCCTCCGTCTCGTCCTCCTCCTCCTCGTCCTCTTCCTCCTCCTCGCTGGCGGATACCCCTGAGATCGGTAATTCCAAGCCCCCCAAAAAAGGATGAAGCCAGGGAGTGGACGGGGGGCACCTGCTCCGCATTCTGCTGGGCCTGCTGCAAACAGAACCCTCTCCTGGAGTTGTGCAAAGCAGGTCTTTGTAAAAGACTCAAAGCCTGAACCGAGGCGGTGAGACTCGGCGTGCTAAACTTGCCTCAGCTTCCTAGGATGGCCAGGCTCCCCAAGATTTGAGCTTCAGAAAGAGCCCTCTGCCTGCTGCGGAGGTGGGAGTGTCTTTGGGAAATAATAGGCAGGAAGGCAGGCGGATGGGGCTTTTATGTTGTGCTGTGCCTTTAAGGTCGTAATTGCATTGGATTCCAACCATAACCCCAAAAGGAGGAACGGTTATCTCCACATTACACAGCAGAAAACGGAGACACAGCACAGAGAGGTTAAGTTAATTGCCTCGGGTCACACAGCCAGGAGTGATTGAGTTGGACTCCAGCCCAGGCTTGTCTCTCTTCACTCCAGTGGAAATTTCCACCCTCATGGTGCAGAGGGAAACTGTTGGAGATTAGATGCCCTGAAAGCTACTTTTAGTTCCGAAATGTTGGGGGCCTATGAGGCTAACTGGCCTGTAAATAGGATTTTCCTATATTAGATTCGCTTAACTCCAAAAACACCTGCCCCACCAGCAGGGCTCGCCAGCTTGGGGTGTCTGTCACACACTGGAGACGGCTGGGGAGGGTGGCTGTCTACCTGATTTGAGGCACAGGGTACTTTGTGTGAGGATTTCTATAAAACTGCATCAGGGCTTACAGGATAATCTGGATTTATGAATTTTATTAGTTGCTATTCCCTGAACCTGCTGTGTGCCAGGCTGTATGCTGGGGACACAGTAGTGACATAACAGCCCCAGTTCTGCTCTCCTGGAGTTCAGTCCAGTCGGGGACACCTGTCCCTAGACAGGGACAGGACAAACTGGACCAAGCCTGGATGGGGGACCCCAGCCTAGGGGGTCAGGGCAGGCTTCCTGGAGGAGATGTCTGAGCTGGAGGAAGTCACTGGAGAGGTGCAGATCAGAAGGGGGACAGGAGCTGAGCTTTAGAAAGCCGTGGCTGCTACAGGAAGCCGGGTCCCGGCGCAGTGGGTCTGCATGATGAGTGGGCCTTGTCTCCGTGGAGGCAGCCGTGACCCGATCAGTTGCCACGCGCCGGCTCTGCGGACGGTGGGGCTGTGCTCCTCTTCAGGACCCTGTAACTGTGCCTCACTCCCCTCCCCAGAGGCCAGCCCCAGCGAGGTGCCCCCTTCGGCCCGGGTGCAGGAGCGCTCCTTCTTCATCCGCATGAAATCCACCCTCACCAAGAGGGGGCTGCACGTCAAGGCCTCGGGGTACAAGGTGGGTGTGAGCCGTCTGGGCCCCGCTCTCGGTGGGACAGTTCCTGCAGGTGGTGCAGGGAACAGGCCCGTGCCCCAGCGCCTCTGGGTGACAGGTGGTGCCTGGGGGACGGCCAGGCTCTGGTCCTCGCGCCACGCCCCAACTTCACCCACCACCAGCAGGTCATCCACGTGACAGGGCGCCTGCGGGCCCACGCCCTGGGCCTCGTGGCGCTGGGCCACACCTTGCCCCCAGCCCCGCTGGCCGAGCTGCCTCTGCACGGACACATGATCGTCTTCCGTCTCAGCCTGGGTCTCACCATCCTTGCATGCGAGAGCAGGTACCGGGGTTGGGGAGCACAGGAGACCTGGGGTTGCATCCGAAGCCACCGGAGGAGGAAGAGCAGTGGGCTGGCAGGGGTCCCTGGGCAAAAGCAGTCAGACCCCAGCCGGGTGGGGCTTTGGGGCTGGAGGACGGCGGGGTCGGCAGAGCTCGTCCCTCCCTGAGCCGAGGCTGTCGCTTGGATTCCTCCTGCACCGGGCAGTGGTGCAAAGCCCTGGGGTTGGCCACGCACCCACAGCCACCCCAGGAGGGTGCCCATCTCACAGCTGAACAGCACAGCCCTCCAGGGTTACCCTGGGTCACTCTGGAGCCAACTCTGCCTTTTTCCCCTACACCATGGAACTCCTGCCCTTTGTTACCCCAGAGTCAGCGACCACATGGACCTGGGACCCTCCGAGCTTGTAGGCCGCAGCTGCTACCAGTTCATCCACGGACAGGATGCAGCCAGGATCCGCCAAAGCCACCTGGACCGTGAGACATCTCTGATACCCTCCTCCCTGCCTAACACTACACAGCCCTGAGTACCCTCACTGCCTTGTTGCCGGGAAGTCCTCCTTCAGGGCTGACTGCCGTCCCTCCTGATGCACCTACAGTTCCAAGGGCTCAATTTGGCTTACGAAGAACAGCGAGGAGACGCTGAGCGAAGTCTCAGGATGTGGGGTGGGGGTGTAAAGGGACCATGGGGGTCTCTCTGACCCACCCTTAAAAATCCAGTAGGCTTCGGTGCTGGATTACCTCCTGGTCTCTCTGACTCTGGCTCTCTGTCTCTCTCCCTGCCTTTCTTGCTTCTCCCTGCTGTCTCAACCTTGCTGCCTCCCTGTCGGCCTCCCTCTGCTGGTCTTTCCCTCTCTGCCCTCTCCTCCTGTCCACCTGTCTCTGATCACCTCTCCCTGTCCCCACCCTGCCCTGTCCCTTGGGTCTCTTCCAACTTCTGGGCTGGGCCCAGTGCTGGACAAGGGTCAGGTGATGACCGGTTACTACCGTTGGCTGCAGCGCACTGGGGGCTTTGTGTGGCTGCAGTCTGTGGCCACCGTGGCTGGGAGTGGGAAGAACCCTGGGGAGCATCACGTGCTCTGGGTCAGCCACGTGCTCAGGTGAGAGCTGATGGGCCACTGCTGTCCCTCCCATGGGCTTGGAGCCCAGCCCCTTAGAACCCCTCCCAAAGATTCTGCCCCTTCTCCCCATCTCAGGGACAGCTTCTGGAATAGGACAGCCTGAGGGGTTCTGAAAACATGAAGGGGAAAGGAGGCTGGGGGAGGAAAGGCCCAGAGGTGGGATGGCCTCACTTGCAGGAGGACAGCATCTGTGAGGGCAGGGACAGTTTCACAGTGGCCCAGGCTGAGAATGTGAACTTGACTCTGGGCACTGGGGAGCCATGGTAGGCTGTGACCGGGGAAGGGCCACAGAGTAGAGCAACTTGCGGAGAGGCCAGAGGTGGGAAGGGCATTGCTAGCAGAGGCCACGGCAGAGGCAAAGGCTGGGAGCAGTGCCTGAGCTGGCAAGGAGGTGAATGCGACTCTAAGGTTGGAGGTGGGGAGGAGGCCATCCTCTGCTGTCTCCAGATGCTGGCTCTGGAGAGGAGCAGCAGGTTTGGAAGGAAGATGCTGAGATCCTATGAGCACAGGGTGCCTAGGGCACACCCGGATGGGGGGCTGGACACCAGCCTGGAGGTCTGGTGAAGCCTCTCAGTGCCTTGGGGCAGGGGCATCCACACTCCTGCAGGGACTGTGGGGCAGGTGGCAGAGGCCCCAACCCCATCCTCTCCTCCCCAGCCAAGCTGAAGGTGGCCAAACACCTCTGGACACCTTCCAGCTTCCAGCCAGTGCAGCCTGCGAGGACACATCCAGCCCACCGCCAGAGCGCACAGGTAAGCCGTCCCACCTTGCCCCTGGAAAGCCCCTGGGGACTGCAGGGACCCTGCTTGCCACATTTCAAGTGCTCAGCTAGCCACGTGTGGCCAGCGACTGCCTCATGGGACACTGCAGAAGTAGAACATTTCCAGTGCCAGGGAGCTGTCTTCAGTAAAGCTGGTGGCCTGGGCCTCCTGGGCCTTCTGGGCCTCAGCGCTCCTGACATGCTGGGGCTGGGTGGGCCTTGCACTGTTGCTTCGCAGCCCCCCTGGCCTCTGCCCACTAAGTGACAGCGGCACCCTGCTCCCTGGGTGTGATGATGAAGACTGACTCCAGGCACTGTCAACAGTTCCCCCCGGGGACAGAGCTGAGCATGGCAGGTGTAGCCCACTGAGAACGAGGGAAGAGGCCTGGGGACCCGCACAGCCCTTCAGACTCTGCCTCTTCCAGAGCGGGAGCCCCCAGCGGAGAGGAAGCCGGGCCAGGAGGCCCCGCAGACCCGCGGCAAACGCATCAAAGTGGAACCGGCCCCCCGGGACAGGAGAGCCCCGGAGGACAGCGGGGACGAGGAGCCCGCGGACCCGCCCGCCCCACCACGACGCGAGTTCACCTCTGTCATCCGGGCGGGGGCCCTGAAGCAGGACCCGGTGCGGCCGTGGGGGCTGGCGCCGCCCGGGGACCCGCCACCCTCGCTGCTGCACGCGGGCTTCCTGCCGCCGGTGGTGCGGAGCCTGTGCGCGCCGGGCACCATCCGCTACGGCCCCGCCGAGCTGGGCCTGGTGTACCCGCACCTGCAGCGCCTGGGCCCGGGCCCCGCGCTGCCCGACGCCTTCTACCCGGGCCTGGGCCTGCCCTACCCCGGGCCCGCAGGCAGCAGGGTGCCGCGCAAGGGGGACTGAGGACTGCGGGGCGCGGGGCCGGGGCGGGGGCCACGCTGTCAGCCCGGCACAGAATTAAACTCGCCCCTGTCCACTTCGTCGCCTAGATGATCCCCTCGGCCCTCCTCCGGGCTGCCCCGTAACAGGAACCACCACACGGAAGCGGGAGCGAGGGAAGCCAGGGTTTAATGTCCCAGTCCTCGGCCCGGGCCGTCCGCGCAGCGCTCTTCACTCGGGCGGCGGCCGGCCCGCTTCATCCGGGCCTTCTGCGGTGGCCGCCCCTTCGTCCTCGGGCACCAGTTCCACGTCCAGCTCCAGCTGGCCCATGTAGAGGCCGACGGCACAAGCCCAGAGCAGGCTAGCGGCCAGCACTGCCCCCACGCCTGCCGCTGCGCCCCCCAGAGACAGCTGCATGGGTCCCCGCAGCGTCGCCAGGCCCACCGCGTACGAGGCGCCGCCCCACACGACACACAGGCCGCCCAGCAGGAAGAAGCCTGCGGAGACAGGGCTGGGGTCAACGGAGGGCAGGGGTGTGGGCGGCAGGGGGCCCACGCCGGGTTAGGAAGGACGCGGGAGCAAACCCAAGGGTGGGATGGGGTGTGGGCTAGGCCAGGGCCAAGGTGGCTGGGCATGAAAGGGAATCACAGGGTGTGGAAGACTTGGAGGTGGGGTCCAGGATGGGGGCCGGTCTGGGAGCAAAGAGAAAGTCGGAGAGGCAGAGGCAGGGCCGCGCAGGAGGGCTGATTGGGGCGGGAAGCCCCATAGCCGTGGTCTGGACTCCCACACAGGGGGGACCTGTGTCCCTGAGGTAGGGGTGGATGGGAGGCACACGCCTCCCACACGCCAGTGTGTCCGGGGAAGAATGGCAAGAGGGATCCCACGCTGGGAGGAAGTGCCACACTCCCCCGTGGGTGAGAGCGCACTCACCGTAGGCTGCTTCCCGACCCATGTCACTCTGCATGAAGGAGATGACCCCGATGCCTGATGCCAGGAGGCCATTGCGGAACCAGGAGAGGAAGGCTGGAAGGAGGAGGAGATGGGGGCTCAGGGTCAGCCCAAACCCTACCTCCCACACCATCTCGCCCAGACGACCTGAGGGGCTTCCCCTCATCCAGCCACAGGGCAAAGCTGCCCCAGATCCTTACCTCTTTCAAGAAGCCTCCCATCACACCCCATCTGAGCCCCTCTCCCCCAAATTCTGCAACACCAGAGATTCAAGACAGTCTCTGCAGAACCTGGAGACAGTTCAATTGGAAGACAGGAAAATGCAAGGGGTCGTCTAGGTCACCCCCTCCCCGCATGCGTACCTCCATGGCCCTCTTACACTTCTTTCTCTGGTCTCTGGAACAAAGTTCCTTACCCAAGCCTGTCTCCAGACTCCCTCTGCAGTCCTCCACTCATCCAACTCTCCCCCAGCACCACTCAAATTCCTGCGTGATGCTAGCAGGCTGGTCCCTACAAGACCCTGCACCATCCTGCATCTGACGCTCCATTCCCCTCCAAACTGCCACCCCCGCCCTATCTGAGGTGCCTCCCGCGGCAGCCTTGATCACCTCTCCTTCCAATCAGCCCAGAGCTTTTCTTCTATTGGCTGTGCCCTCCTCCAATCGGGAGCTTCCCCATCTTCTGCGGGGAGCCACACTCCCGCTTTATACCTAGTGGTCACCTCTGCAATTCCAGTGGACCCCTCTTGCAAACAACTCCCTAACCCTTAGGCTGCCTCTGCAAATCTCTCTCATCCAAGCAGGCGCAATTCTATCAAGCTGCCTCTTGTAGTCGGGCCACCCCCTCCAATCCCTACTGCACCAATTAACCCAAACTCAGCACCTCTCCGCAAGCCCGTGCCCTGTGAGGACAGCCTGCGCTCCAGCAGCCAGGTTTCTCTGCGCTTATACGGAAGCCCTTCTCCAGGCGAGCCCGGGCCCTGTTTCCAGCAGGAACCGCACGGACCCTCGTCGTCCGCACACAGGCCCACCGCTCGGCTTTGCGGACCCCTCCTCCCACCTGAGCTGACCCCATCCCCTGGCACAGACCCGTCTCGTGAGCCTTCCGGAGGAGCCAGGCGTCCGCACGGTCCAGGTCGGACACTGGGGGCGGCGAAGCTCCGGCGCGGGGGCCGTGGCCGGGGGCGAAGGATCCCCGGGCGCCCCCACTTCGGGGTCGCTGAGGTGGCAGCAGCGCCCCCCGGAAGCGGAGTCGGGCCAGGCGGGCGACCCGAGCCCACCACCAGCCGCCTCCCATGGTTCGCTCTACGGCCACCCCGCGCAGCCCCGCCCCACGGGTCGCCTGTAGGCTGCAAGACGCGTCACTCAGGAGCAGAGGTCCTCCCATTGGTCTTTCGCCCGCCACTCAGGCCGGATAAGCACTGTCCATTGGTCAAAATGGCGATGATTCCCTCCTCTGTCATCGATACCGGTAGTGTACGTCCCACCTTGCTTTTACCACTCGACTACGAATTCCAGGGATCATTGCGTCGAGGCAAAGTCTGACTTCAGAAGCTGGAGGCGCGACGTCTGCTGGGACTTGTAGTTTTAAAAGTACTAATTCTGAAGGCAAAACAAAACTCTAGCGCTTAATGTAGAATCTTTGCAAAACGGGGAGCCCAGAGAGGAGAATAAAACTCACCAGTAAGCGATTACTACTAATTACTACTACAGATTCGTATTCCTCTCCAGTTCTTTCTTTCCCAATGGAAATTAAGATGCTGTTCGACAAATTAATTTTTTCAGGTAACTTTACTGTAGAACTTGACTTTTGGCCTCGGCATATTTTTTCCATGACATTTAAACTTTTTCTAATTTGAAAAACATTTTTAAAAAATATTTTGAACACAGTACTAAATGTGGTTCAATGAAGAATAATCCCCAACCAGTCTCCTAGGCAGTTTCCAGCCTCTGTTCAACACCATCATGTTTAATGTTCCTATTGATGCATTATAGAGACGAACCGCAGGTAATTGATCCGAACTCCACTGTTGGACACGGGTTGTTTCCATTTCCCCCTGCTATAAGCATATGTAGCTTCCTTTAAGGTCTGGGACGCCGGTCTTGAGATGTACACGATTCCCCTGGCAAACTTCAGCAGCCTGCTTCTGCCACTGGTTGCATATTTGGCTTTATGTATACTCGCTATTACATGACATAATGACCTTGATACTTCTGTCTCCGTCATCAGGCTGTGAGCTTCCAGAGGATGGGATTCTTATTGACACATCTCCATGCCCCCCTCCCCCGACATGGGTGAGGGACTCAGTCAACAATAATATCAAACACTGATGGCTTTCTCAGTGCCAGGAACTGTCCTAGGCATGTTATGTACATAATGGTGGTTTAGTCCTCATTGTAACCCTAAGAGTTAGAGATTGGAATGTTCCCTATTTTATAGAGGGTACAAAAGCAAGGCTCAGAGAACTGGGATAATAAAAGTTAATGTTTATTGAGCATGATCTGTCAGACACTGTTCTATTGCCTTGCATTGGAAAATCTTATTAAATCTTCAAAATAAGGGCTGGAGTGGTGGCTCAGCAGTTGGAGCACTTGCCTGGCATGTGCAGGGACCTGGGTTTGAATCTCAGCATCACGTACATAACTAAGCATTGAAGTAATGAGACAGTTTTAGGAGAGACAGTAAAATGGCGACGTAGTCAGGACAAGGTGCCCAGTCTAAGAGCTAGCTGGTAGAGAGTGACAGGGCATACTCAGGGCCTTCATATGCAAACGACCATGAAGCTCACCTGTGGGGGCAACTCCTTTGTCCCTGAGTTGGGAAAACTAAGAAATCAAGGTGGGCACAGATGGGAACTTGGAAAGAATTGCTACCTGTTTTGGATAGATTTTCACCAATGACTTTGGTACTAAGTTTCAATGCCTGCTTTGCATAGGGTTCAACCGATGATGCAGATGCATTTCTCAATGCATCTGTTTGCATGAATGTTAATGATGCTCATACCCCAAATCTATATAACCCCTGGCCTGACCTCCATTAGACAGTGTCCTGCTTCCAGGTGCCCCACCGCCTTGAGGAGTCTCTGCTCTCCTTCCTTAAATAAATCCTACTCCTTTTTACTCCCCCTTCCATGGTTGTCCATGGATTTTATTCTTCAAATTCGTGAGACATGAACTCAGAAGATTGGTGCTGAATTCCCAGGGTGAATTTCCATCACACCAAGAGCTGCAACACCCAGCTTTTAGCTGGAGAGCTGCTGACACTATTTCGGCTGCAGACATCTGCAGCCAGCCCAAATTTCTAGTTTTAACGGGGAATGGCTGCAAGCATTAGAAGTGGGCTATTTTGGCTGCTGTAATCTGCAGTGGCCCAGACTCCATCTGCCAGTGGGAGCAGAGAATCCGACCTCATCTCATAAACCCCGCATCAGTAACATCACATGAAAAAATCAATAAAATTGATTCTCTCTCTCTCTCTCCCCCCTCTTTAAAAGAAAGAAAGAAAAAATAATTCCATTGTCACCACTTCCTTTCTTTCTTTTTTTTTTTTGAATTTTTGTAGAGGTTATTGGATCCAGGGCCTCTTTTTTTTTTTTAATTTTTGAAACCATGAGGTTTCTTCCTTATACATTGTTAATTTCAGGTAGTTTGTCAAAGTGATGAAAGCTGACTAACACAGGTTAGTATTAGGAGGGAGTAGGATAACATTTTATCTTGGTTTGCCTGGAATTTTCTTAGTTTCAGCTCAGAAAGTTTTGCATTCCACATACTCCCTCAGTCCTAGGCAAACCAGTATGGCTGGTCTCCTTGGAGAGTCCAGAGTTGCTCTACACTTTTTCTGGTTAGATTTTGTGAACAGAGAGCTTAAGAGGACATTGAAGTGGTTTGATATCATTGCTTGGCTGTCAGTGTTTGAGTCTTTGAAGCCTGCTATTGAGGTCTTGTTAGGAGATTTTTTTTAAGTGAGAAGGGCAGTGAGAGAGAGAGAGAAAGAGAGAGAGAGAGAGAGAGACAGAATCAATTTTTATTGAGTTTTTCACATGGCTTTCATTGCTCCAACACTTAGCTGCGTACCTGGTGCTGAGGTTTGAACCTGCATACTTGTGCATGCCAGGCAAGCACCGTAACCACCGAGATCCAGCCCCAGAAGTTTTTTTTTTTTTTTGAAGAGAGGGACAGAGAGAGAGAGAGAGAGAGAGAAAGCGAGAAACAACTTTAGTTTTTCACATGGTCTTTGCTGTTCTGAGACTTCACTGTGTACTTGGTGCTGGGGTTTGAACTCGTGTACTCGCGCGTGCAAGGGAGGCACCATAACCACTGAGCCACCGCTCAGCCAGAGATATTCTTTTAAAGGTAGTAAACCAAGGGAAAATATGGTACTTCCTTGGTCTGGATCTATGTATCCCATAGATTCTTACCAAGGCCTCATTTATGCTAGGCAAATACTCTACCACTGAGCCACATTCTAAGCCCATTATCACCACTTTTAATCAATACTGTATTGTAAGTGAAAAATTATACAAGTCAAGAAAAAGAAATTGAAAAAAATCAGAAAGAAAGTAAAACTCTCACTGGGTATGGTGGTGCACTCTTGTAATCCCAGTAGCTCTGGAAGCTGAAGCAGGAGGTTCATAAGTTCAAAGCCAGCCTCAGTGGCTCAGCAAGGCCCTAGGCAACTTAGCAAGACCCTGTCTCAAAATAAAAAATGAAAAGGGCTGGGGATGTGACCCAGTGATTAAGCACCCCTGGGTTCAATCCCTGGTACCAAAACAAAAGGGCTGAAGAGCGTAGCTCAGCAGCAGAGTGTTTGCCTGGCATGTGTGAGGACCTGGATTTAAACCCCAGCATCACATACACAACGAAGTGTCAGAAAAACAAAAAACAAATGAAAAAAAAATAAAAATTGACTGTCTCTTCCTGCTCCCCCCAAACTGATATTATTTAAATGTTCCTAAGAAATTAACTAACAGGTGAATTTAGCAAGGTTGCAGGACTCAAGATTGACATACAAATAAATTTCATATTTATAAGCTGGCAGTAAATAATTATAAAACGAATTAATTAAAAATATTTCTATTACAATAGCACCAAAGCACAAAATACTTAGGAATACATTTAACAAAAAATGTAAGATTCTGGTACCAAAATCTACAAAATGCAGCTAAGACACATTAAGGAGGATATAAGTCAATGGAGAAATGTACCATGTTCATGGATTGGAAAAATATTTTCCCTGACGCAGCTCGCATTCCAAAGGGGTAGGCAGAAAATAAGCAATCAACCTGCCAAATAGAGAGTATGCTAGAGAGGGCATCTGACCCAGCCCGATGCGGGATCAGCAAGAAGAAATCTGAGTTGAAATCCGGAGTAGGCGCAGACCAGGTAAGGAGAGCTCAGAGCCCTGCAGAAGGCATCTGTGGACTACACTCAGTGTAGGAGACTGAACAGAAATAATAAAATAAACTGCAGTTATTTGTCACAGTGGGATGCTTTCTTGGAAAACCCATGCACAGCCGAGACATTTTCTGAGCTGCCCTACAGTGTATGGAGGTCTTTTGAAGCTAGAATGGCATCTACCAGTCTGTTCCCACTGCTAACCCACCCTGAGAAGAATGGATAATCTTTTTTTTTTTTTAAGAGAGAGGGACAGTGAGAGAGACAGAGAAAGAGAGAAACAACTTTATTTAGTTTTTCACATGGCCTTTGTTGCTCCAACACTTAGTTGTGTACGTGGTGCTGGGGTTTGAACTCAGGTCCTCATGCTTGCCAGGCAAGCACAGAAACAGCTGAGCCACCACTCCAGTCCCAAGAATGGATAATCTTGGCCCTCCAAGGTCACCCTGTTCAGTCACCTCTAAACCCCTGATCTATGCATTAGGGAGTTTTACACAGAGGGCAGACAACTTATGTGTTGAAAGGATCCCTCCGCCGCCCCATGCAGGACGGATTGAAGGAGGAGAGAACCTTTTCCTGCTCTGAACTCTCATTATCTTTCACCAGGACAGCTGAAACCAGCCTGCTCACTGGTCTCCAGACTCCAGAAAGTAGACTCTTCATTTTTTCTATCTATTTTTTTAAGATTTTTTTTTAAAGTGAGAGGGACAATGAGAGAGAGAGAGAGAAAGAGCGAATCAATTTTATTTAGGTTTTAATCTGTTTTTTGTTGCTCCGACACTTTGTTGTGCATGTGGTGCTGGGTTTGAACCTGAGTCCTCATGCATGTCAGGCAGGCACCATAACCACTGAGCTGCTGCTCCAGCCCCTTATTATTTTTTTTTTTTTAAAGAGAGATGGGACAGTGAGAGACAGAGAGAGAGAATCAATTTTATTTAGTTTATCACATGGCTTTTCTTGCTTTGCTGTATATGTGGTGCTGGGGGTCCTCATATATGCCAAAGAAGTGCTGTAACTGCTGACCCACTGCTCCAGCCCCTCCCTAAACCTATTGCAAGTTGAAAATACTGTAACTTGAAAATGTGCTTAATATGCCTACTGAACATCACAGCTCAGCCTTGTGTGCCTTAAAAATGCTCAAGACAGGGTCTAGAGTGGTGGCTCAGCAGTTGCAGTGCTTGCCCAATATGCACAAGTGCACGGGTTTAGGCCTCAGCACCCATGTACACAACTGAGTGTCGGAGCAAAGAAGGCCATGTGAAAAACTCAATAAAAATTCTCTCTCTCTCTCTCTCTCTCTCTCTCTCACTGTCCTTTAAAAAAAAAGTAAAAAAAAAATGCTCAGAACATACATCAACATATGGTTGGGCAAAATCATCTAACCCAAGGCCTATTTGTTCATTCCTCATTCACTCATTTTTTGGTATTGGGGATTGAATTCAGGGTGTTCTACCACTGAGCTACATCCCCAGCCCTTTTTACGTTTTTGTTTAGAGACAGGGTGGCACTCAGTTGGGTTGGGGTCACTCTGAGTTGCTGAGGCCAGTCTTGAACTTGCAATCCTCCAGCCTCAGCCTCCTGAGCCGCTAGTATCATAGGCGTGGGACACCATGTCCAGCTCCTGATTTTTTGAGACAGGGGCTACCTAAATTGCTGAGCCTCGCCTTGAATTTGCAATCTTTCTGCCTCCGCCTCCTGAGTTATGCCCAGCCCTTACCCTGGCGGCCCTGTCCACAGTACCTTCCTCTCTGTCCTCCTAAGTATTCCTGAGGAATAAGAGTCCCTTTACCAGGTGGACACAACCCCATGTGAGGGATTAGGATTTGATGAACCCAGCAGCATCTGGATTTGGACTGACCCTAAACTCACCCATTCGGCTGTTTTTAAGCAGTCTACAACTTTCTCAATTGTACATGACATCCCTAATTCAAACAGAAACCCAACATACCGCAAACATATGGAGAAGCCCTCAGAATGAGAGGAGGGCAGGAGGACCAGGAAGGACCACAACCCCAATCCCGCCTTTCGTGAGCTCACTGCACCACTAACCTGGGTATCTCACCCAAGGCAGACTTTCCTTTCTGTTGCTGCTTCTCCGCTGCAGGGGCAAATTCCCCAATAGGAGCACGGGATTGGCCAAGCCCAGGTCATGTGCCATAGGCAGAAGAAAGCAAGTGTTTGGTTTGTCAGTTTTACAAACTGCAGTCAAGAGGTTGGGGATTTAGCTCGGTGGCAGAGCACTTGCCTAGCACGAGCAAGGCCCCGAGTTCGGTCCTCAGCCCTGAAAAAATAAAGAATAAAAATAAAAACTGCAGTCAAGCCATATCCAATATCAAGGTTAGTAAGACAGAGAATTCCCCCGAACGTAGGGGTTTTGGGACATCTTAAATTAAATGAGACAACATTATTCATTTGGTAAAAAATATATCTGGCTGAGTTTTTGCCTTTTATTTTTCCATCATGTACAAGGGGCCAAAGTTTGTCTTGGGATTTGATGGAAGTACCTTGCTTCACCTGTGGATGTCAATTACACCATCTGTGATCAGGGCACCACACTGTTAAGACCATCACAATGACACATTTAATTTGGGGGATACAGTGCTGCACCCTCATCCTTGGGGGACATGTGACAAACTCCCAGTGGATGCCCAATCTTCAGAGTACTGAACCCAGCATACAAATCCTACTAAGAAGATAGCTGTTGGGGCAAGAGCAGTGATTCAGTGATTAGAGTGCTTACCTGGCATGCGAGAGGACCCAAGTTCAAACCCCAGCACCACATACGCAACTGTCAGAAAAAACCAAAACCAGAGGAAAAGATAAATAAAAATGATTCTCTCTCTCTCTTAAAAAAAAAATGAAGAAGACAGCTATTAAGCTTGCTATGAACGGGCAGGTAGCAGATACTGGGTGGATACACTGGACAAAGGGACAGCTCACATCCTAGGCTGGACAGAACCAGGACAGCATATTTCTTTCTTTTCTTTTCTTTTCTTTTCTTTTCTTTTCTTTTCTTTCCTTTCCTTTCTTTTCTTTCCTCCTCCTCCTCCTCCTCCTCCTCCTCCTCCTCCTCCTCTTCTTCTTCTTCTTCTTTTACTTACCCACTGTGTCACATCCTCCTGTGTCACTGGGATCACAGCTGTGTGCCACCTCACCTGGCTCTTTTTTTTTTTAGCACTGGAGATTGAACCCAGGGGCATTTAAGCACTGAGCTACATCCCCAGTCCTTTTATTTTTTTATTTTTTAAGAAAAGGTCTTGCTAAGTTGGTTTAGGGCCTCTCTTAGTTATTGAGGCTGGCTTTGAACTTGTGGTCCTCCTGCCTCAGACTCCTGAGCGGCTAGGATCACAGGCGTGTGCCACCGCACCTGGCTAGGACAGCATACTTCATCAGAATGATGTGCAGTTTAAAACTCGGGAACTGATTATTTGGAGAATTTTCCATTTAATATCTTTGGACCGTGGTTGACAGCAGGTGGCGAATACTGTGGAAAGCAAAACAGAAGATGAGAAAGGACTGCAGTTTTTTCTCCTGCAAGATCTATCTAGTCTGTGGGGCTGGCACTCACGCGAGGGCTGGCGTGCAGCACCCAGGAGTCGCGTCAGCTCTCCTGCAGCGTCAGCTGGAAGGGGTGGCCTGCGAGGGAAGGGTGAAGCGGGCTGTGGGGAGGGCTGTGGCCTCCACCCCGCCCGCCCCGCTGAAGCATCTGTGATCCTCAGGATGCTATGGGGCGAGCCTTGGGTCTCCTAGGAGGGTGAGGGTCCGCGCACTAGGCTTTGCCCAGCCTCAAAGGCAGCAGCCGCCTGGCTCAGCAGAATCAGTCTTCTGTTTCTCAGAGTCACGTTCGCTGCCCTCCGAACTCCACCCTCGGCAACTCGGGCTCCTCTGCAACAGGAAGCGCAAAGCTCTCTGCCACGCCTGGCTTCTGGTGGCTCCAGGCTCCAGCACGGGCGGCCGCGCCTGCTTGAGCAGCACAAGAGTCTGGTGACACCATCTTTCTCCGCTTCCCCTGCCTTGGGGATTCTAGCAGCTTCCAGTGGCTACTAAGTTTCAGTGACCCAGCCTCCTCTTTCATCCCTCTAAACCTCTGACTGCCACAGTGTCCAGTTCCCTGCGCAACATCTTCTGGTCTAAACGCCCAGGGGGGTTCCGTTTCCTGATTAGATGCTGATTAGGGGAAGAGGAAAACAGGGAGCGCTCCCTGGATTCCTCCGGCCATCAGCCGCTCCGGGAGAGGGCAAGGATGATCCTCTGACCTGAAAGATGATTCTGGAGCCTGACTGCGCGTGCAGCCCTTCTTTGCCACCGGGAGGCTGTGGATGTAGAAGGAGTGGCTTAGACTCTCTGTGCCCCAGATTCCTCGCCTGCGAAATGGGGAACATAGCGAAAGCTCTATGGTGGAATAGTGAGCACTGGAAAATACGTGCTGTGCTGTTGGCTGACAGTCCTTTCCATCATGATACAATGTGACATTTTCAAATGCTTCAGCTACCTGTTCCAGACCATCCTGACTGCAACTCCGTCTTTCTCCTGTTAAATGGCTTTGTTTGTTTTTGGTACCAGGGATTGATTGAACACAGGGGCACTTAACCACTGAGCCACATCTCCAGCCCTTTTTAGTTTTTTTATTTTAAGACAGGGTCTCACTAAATTGCTTAGGGCCTCTTTTAAGTTGCTGAGGCTGGCCTTAAACATGTGATCCGGGCTGGAGCGGTGGCTCAGCGGTTATGGCGCTTGCCTTGCATGCGTGAGTACGCGAGTTCAAACCCCAGCACCATGTACACAATGACGTGTCTGAGCAACGAAAGTCCATGAGAAACTAAAAATAAAAAATTGATTCTGTCTTTCTCTCTCTCTCTCACTGTCCCTCTCTCTTGGGAAACAAACAAACAAACAAAAAACATGTGATCCTCCTGCCTCAGCTTCCCATACTGCTGGGATGGGATTAGAGAGATGCACCACAACGCCCGGCTAGGGACAGAGAGAGAGGTGAGAGGGAGAGATGGAATCAATTTTATTTAGTTTTTCATATGGCTGCAATTGCTTGGATACTTTGTTGTGTACGTGGTGCTGGGGTTTAAACCCGGATCCTCACACATGCCAGGCAAGTGCCATAACCATTGAGGCATGGTTCCAGTTGCTCTTGTTCAATGTTGATTTGGCACAGCAGGGCAGATGGGAATTCGCACACACACGGCTTTCTGCTTTTAGAAGCCCCTCTTCTCAGGGGCTACCATTCTTTTGACTGCGGACTCAGCTGTTCTTAAAGAGCCATCAAGCACTCTTGACTCACAGCACTGTTGCTCCAAATGGGCCCCTAGTCCCCACACTTCCTTCGCAAGGCCAGTAGCACACAGAGGAGATGTCACCTCTGCACCCTCCTCGGTGTCTGCCCCTTCTCCTCCCCAGGGCTGGTTCCCAGCCACCTCCTTTGGGTTCCTTTGCTTCCAAAAACCTGGTCCCAGAGGAATCTCCCAACTCACTCAGAAGCAGAAGGTCTGGAATCCAAGGGCAGGGTGAGGACAAGGACGAGGAGGACGAAGGCAACCACGGGACCCATCATCTCTCCAGCTGTGGTTTCCTGTGCCCATGGCTCCCAGGTCCCTTTGGGCCCAGCTGTGATCCTGTCCCTATTATTAAAGGTGGAGAGTCTGAGGGTGGATGTGGTGGCACCCCAGTTGTCCCATTTACTTGGGAGGCTGAGGCAGGAGGATGGATAGTTGAGCCCAGGAGTCTGAGACCAGCCTGGGCAATGTGGAACCCATCTCAAAAAAAGAAAAAAGTGGAGGATCAGATGTCACCAGACAGAAAAATCTAGAACATTCAGAAAACAAACAAATATGGGGGTGGTCATCGTAGACACACAATCTCTGTGCAGAAAAGCAGGTGCAGGACTGGGGAAGGTCACCTGGCATGCATAAAGTCTTGAGGTTCCATCCCCAGCACCAAAAAAAAAAAAAAAAAAAAAAAGTGTGGTCTCGGGACTTTCACAGTGAGCCAGAGTTGGGGCTCATCTGGAGGCTGGCCCAGAGAGCATTTGTAAATAAAGACAAGGGTGAAGTTGGAGGGAACAGAACCCATGCAAAATCACCCTGCACGTTCAGGGTCCCCAAGAGCACTGTGAGGTTCCCTTACTCTGTAGGTCACACAGAACTCACCGGAAGCTATTGCAGTGGGGCCCTGGCATTCATGGGGGTTGTATGAGGACCAGATGGGAATACTAGAGAAGGGGCTTCCAGAGTGGGAGCTGCACAAAGGCCAGAATTTGACCTTTTTTGGGGGGAGGATAGGTACTAGGGATTGAACTAAGAGACACTACCACTCAGCCCTTTTTATTCTTTTTTTTTTAATATCAGGGATTGAACCCAGGGGTGTTTAACCACTGAGCCACATTCGAGCCCATTTTGTTATTTTCTATTTTGAGACAGAGTCTCACCAAGTTGCTTAGGACCTTGCTAAGTTGCTGAGGCTGGCCTTGAACTTGTGATCCTCCTGCCTCAGCCTCCCCTGCCACTGGCATTATAGGTGTGTGCCACTGCATCCACCATTTATTTATTTAGGTACTAGGGATTGAACCCAGAGGTGCTTTACTACCCACTGAGCTACATCCCAGTCCTTTTTATTTTTTTTATTTTAAGACAGGGCCTAAGTTTCTGAGTTTGGCTCTGAATTTGTGATCCTCCTGCCTCAGTGTCCTGGGTTGCTGGGATTACAGGCAGTGCCACCAGGACCCACTACACATTTTTCATCTTTAGAACTATAGGAAAACACATATACATTGTTTTAAGCCACTAAATTTGGGGTAACTTGTTACAATAAGAAATTACAGGGCTGGAGTGGTGGCTCAGAGGTTATAGTGCTTGCCTGGCATGCACAAGGACATGGGTTTGAACCCCAGCATCACATACACAAAGAAGTGTTGGAGCAACGAAGGCCACATGAAAACTAAATAAAATTGATTCTTTCACTAACCCTCTTTCTCTTAAAAAATAAAAAAAAAGAAAGAAAGAAAAGAAACAATCGGTTACCAAGATTGACAGTAAGTACAGTTACCAGGTGGTGGCAGGTGCAGAAGAAAGTCAACGTGGTCCATTGTAATCTTTTTTTTTTTTTTTAAGAGAGAGAGGGACAGTGAGAGAGAAAGAGAGAAGCAACTTTTATTTAGTTTATCATGTGACTTTCATTCTTCTGACACTTTGTTGCGCACGAGTGCTGGGGTTTGAACTCGAGTACTTGCACATGTGAGGCAAGCGCCTTAACCGCCCCAGCCCCCCGTTGTGATTGTTTTAACCAGTGGGGTCAAGGTTCTATCTATGTTCACAGCTGTGCTGCGCAGTGTGGTAGCCAGTAAGCCCATGGGGCTGATTACATTTAAAATAATTAAAAGTAGAAGTCCGGAACCCAGCACAGCGGTGCACACCTGTAATACCAGGTATTCCTGAGGCTGAGGCGGGAGGATTACAAATTCAAGGCCAGCTTGGGCAACTTAGCAAGTTCCTGTCTTAAAACAAAACACACACACACAAAGAAACAAACAAAAACCACCACCCAAAGAAACACAAAATGGCCTGGGGATGTGCCTCAATAGTAGAGTGCCCTGGATTCAATTCCCAGTGGTCCCCAAAAATTCAGTGCCTCCATTGGACCTGCCACACTTCAAGTGCTCAGTAGTCACGTGTGGCTGGTGGTGGTGACACCTGTATTACTGTGGAACATTCCACAGCTCATTAGGATGTCTTTACAAGAGATGCCAAAGAGTGACTTGTCTCTGCCTCTGTCCCCTCATAGCGTGTATCTAGGAAAAGACCAGGTGAGAACCCAGAAGGGGCCATCTACAAGCCAGGAAAAGACCCTCATCAGGAACTGGGTCTGATGACACCTTCATCTTGGGACTCTCCAGCTTCTAGAACTTTGTGGAAATTAAGCGTCTGCCTCCCAGGCCATGGTATTCTATCATGGTGGCTGCGGCAGGCTCACCACACGCAGGGGTTCTTGCAGTCGCACCTGCACCGCCCCGAGACAAGCAAGGTGGGGGCTCCCCTCGCCTGAAGTCAAATGCCATTCTGAGTCTCCTGCTTCTGGACGTTTCATAACCAAGGCCAGGACTGGGCAGGGTGGCAACGCACCTGCAAGTGCAAGACCCTCCTGAGTGGGTGCCTCCGTGGGTGCTTCTCTTGCTTCACTCCATCTCTGGTCTAGCGATGACTGTGCCCAGCTCCACTCAGCAAAACAAATGAGTGAGGCCTCCTCACTCTTGCCATGGTTTTCTGTCAACTTGGCTAGGCCACAGGAGCTCAGATACTTGGCCAAACATTGTTTTAGATAGTTCTGTTACATTTCCGGTGTTTTGTTTTGTTTTGTTTTTTTGACTAGGGAATTAAACCCAGGGCCTGGGAGCATATTAGGCAAGTACTCTACCATGGAGGTACACCCCAGCTCTGTGATGGTGCTTTAAATCAGTAAATTCCTGTAAATATCACCCTCCAGAATGTGGGTGAGCCTCATCCAATCCGTTGAAGGATTTCATAAAGACTGGCCTACCCTAACAGTTTTGACTCCCAGCCTCAAAGTACAGCAAAAACCTCTCCCCGTTTCTCTCTTCCAGAAGCTGCTCAACTTAAGATGGAGTCACATCCCACAGACCAGTGCATGTAGAAAACACCACAAATCAAATGTCTATTAATATTCACCTATCAAAACATGGCTTAGCCCAGCCTGCTTTAAACATGCCCAGAACACTTAAACCAGCCTATAATTGAGCATAGTCATCTAACACAAAGCCTATTTCATATATAAAAAATTCACCTTGAATAGCTCATGTGGCTCACTGCTGCTTTCCAGCAAGCCAAGAGTTATCACACCACCTATTACTAGCTGCGAAGAGACCAAAGATCCAGATTCAAAGTGAAGTTTTACTGAATGCACATCACTCCTGCACCATCATAAACAAAAAAAAAAAAAAAATCCTACACTGAAACACTGTAAAGAAGGGCACCATGCGCACACAGGTATGTGTCACACAGATAAAGTCCAGACATTTAGGCACGTACGTATATGTGCACATCTGCCTCTGGAGAACCCTCCACCTTCAGCTGCTGTGCAAGAGTGTCTGGGGGTCAGTGAGAGCGCCCTTGCCTGGCATGCACGAGGTCCTGGGTCCTATCCCCAATACTGCAAATGAACAAAAACCAACAAAACAGGGCTGGGGTGCAGCTCAGAGGCACAGCACGTGCGCAAAGCCCAGGGTTTGATCCCGAGCCTCGTCAACAAGAAACCTACCAAGTTCACAAACGTTTCAACCTGGCCTTCTCCCAGTTTCCATCCCCAGGGTAAGGGAAGGCACAGGCAGTAGAAAGACAAGACCCGCAGGCTTTCTAAAATAACTGCATCCTTTAATGGCAGTAAGACAATTATTGGATTAAGAGACCACAGGAGAAAAGGCAGGTGAGGTTTTTGGAAGACAGATACGGAGTACAAAAGGGGGCAGGATAAAGTCATGCGGCGATCATTGTAAAAATACAGTACATTATATACATATTTGCACCATCAACTTTCAACTCTGAAATACTATTTACACTTTTGTTACAATCCTGGTTAGAGAACAGTCTTTCTTTAAAAGCTCGGCCTGACGGCAAGTGGAAGTTCCGGGTGAATTCA
Source organism: Aplodontia rufa (assembly GCA_004027875.1). Lineage (NCBI taxonomy): Eukaryota > Metazoa > Chordata > Mammalia > Rodentia > Aplodontiidae > Aplodontia > Aplodontia rufa. Next base: position 21,414 of record PVKS010025432.1, read on the forward strand.
CAGCCCAGGAAGGTCTTAGGCTGCATATTCCAAGAGGAGGGTTCCAGCTTCTATTTCATCCACAGATTTCGGTTTTAAAAAGCATATTTACTTTTTCTTTTACAAAAGAAAATTCTCAAAGGAGGAAAAAAAAATCCCATAAAAATCCAAACACTGCCACACGGTATTCTTACTTCTCTTGCACACACCGCAGCCATGTTCGTGGCCAACACTGGTAGCTGAAGACAAATCTCATTAATGATTGTTTAAAAAACAAAACAAAAAAGACAAAAGGACGATCCAAACCAACCCGACCACAGTGACTGGCCCCACAGGGCTGTCAGACCCAGCAGGGCGCCCAGCCTCTCCCACACTGGCTTGGGCCCCAAATTAACAATTTCATTTTCCCCCTTTGGGGTTTTGGTATGGGGTGGCACACGACATCTGTCTGCCTCGCGCCCTGGGTAGCCCTGGGTAGGTGGAAGGGAGCTCCTCTGGCTGGGTGACTGGGCCTCAATATTAGCAAGAGACCAAGGGGTGGGGCAGTGAGGAGGTGGCACCAGGAAGAAAGGCAAGGAGGGGCCACAAGCAACCAGGACTTCTGTGGCCTAGGAGCAAGCCCCAGGTAGCAGGACCTGCAGGTCTGCCATTCCCTGAGCCAGCCTCCCTGCCACACTCACAGGGCGGACACCCTGGGGCTCTGTGGACAAGGCCAGAGCAGGGTGGGACAGTTTGGGGGAAGAGGCCAATGTAGACATCTTTGCTCTGTCCCGGCTCAGCCGGATACCTTCAGTCCCCCTACAGTGGGTCCTGGTCCTCTTGCAGAAAGGTCTCAGTGCACCCCCTTCCCACCATTGCTATGGTCTCCTGCCTTCTCCTCAGGCCTCCTTTTGAAAGTGCCCACAAACCCAACAGTGACAGCCTTTGAACCGGTACTTTTGCCAGCTTGGGAAAGGAAAGTCAAACATAACAACACCTCGTGCCCTACAGATAATACAGCTTGAACAGGAGCCAAGAAAGCAGAGACAGAAACACTTTGCTAAAGAGCCACCCCAGGGCTCCCTTACTTGGAGCTGGCTGGAGTGGCCATACCACGGATCCTTGAGCTGCCTCCAGGGGCAGGGCTGGCAGTGCAGGCACACTGGGTGCTGTGGCTAAGGGGACAGGCAGGTAATACTGACAGAAGAGACACTCCAAGGGGGCTTCCTCCTGGGGCAGCTCTTCAGGGCCTGCTGCCCCACACTAGCCCCTGCTGCCTCCAGGTCCATCTCTCATCCTGGAGTCTCCTGCACAGGCTGGAGGGGGTCAATTTTCAGAACTCTGGACGGAGGGTGCAGAGGGGCCCCCTAAGCATGAACTCTGAGACAGGAGTGGGCCAGGGATGCCCAGGGCGTCACTGAGGCCTCTTTTCTCCTTCCTTGACACTTTTTCTTCTTTTCCTGAAGCAGGTTGTCACGGGATGCACACTGAAGAGACAGGACAGTATATGCTGGAGTTCTAGAAGCACCTGGACCTGTTTGCCCATAGGATTGCCACAGACCTGGTTCCATCACTCCTCGCCCAGGAGTGTGGTGCAAGTGACCCTCAGTGCCTTCTCAGATACCTCCTGTTCCTTCTGTCAAAGCTTTACCCAGAAATCCCACTGAAGCCCCAGGCAACACAGGCCCCGCACAATCACAGCTGCTCACACTCATGAGCTGGTTTTCTCAGGGGAGCCCAGGGGCCCTGCAGCACTGACCAGAACTAATTGATGGTTATATACAATTTATGTCTCAAAGTACTACTTTAAAAAAAAAAAAAAAAGGAAAAAGAGGAAAAAAAAAAAAAAGAACAGAACACCCAGGCCCCACCCCCACCCCAACTCTGATTGCTGCCCTTAAATACCACCCGAGGGGGGCAGAGTGGGGGATGCGGACCACTTAACACTACTGGCAGAAGGGGGAGGCGGTGGGGTCAAAGCCTTTGAAGACATCTTTCAGGGACCCAGCGTCCTGCTCGCCCTCACGGGCTGGGCTGTTCCCAGCAAATGGGCTCCCTGATCCTGTCTTGGGGGCCGGCTTCACAGTCCCAAAGAGCGTGGGCACGGGCAGGTTGTGCACCCCGGGCTGGGGTGGGGTGCCCTCTGGCGGTGGGGTGGCCGTGGAGGTGGCAGGGGCCGAGGCAGCCTTGGGCCGGGGCCGGTTGTAGCTGTTGTATCTGTCTGTGGCCGTGGCAGAGGCCCCGTCTGTGCCAGCTTTCCCTGCTTCTGGCTGTTCCAACGCAGACTTGCGGACAAATGGGGGCTCCTTGGTCTTGGAGGCCACACTCTTGCCGTTACCTTCGGGGCCCTTGGGCTGGGCACCTGCATCAGTGGCCAGCTCTGCAGCTTTGCCACCAGCGTTGGGAGTCCTCGGGTCGTAGAGGCTGATGCCACTCAGCACGCTGCTCTGCCCACTCCCACTGCCCTGGCCCAGCCCGCCAGCTGCCAGCACTCGGGGGTCATAAGGAGCGGTGGCAGGTGGGGAGGATTCCCCACTGGGACTGGCGGATGGAGAGGGTGCTTCTGCAGAGCTGGGCTTGGCAGCACGGGAAGAGGCCGCGGAGTCCACTGTTTTCTGCAGTCGAGGGTCGCTGGGGGCCTTCCGTACCCTGGGGTCACTGGGCTTGTCACTCGGACTGGGTACCCCTGAGGGGCCAGTAGCATTGACAGTCTTGAGAATTCGAGAAAGGAGTTCAAAGTCAGGCAGGTTAGAGCCGGATGTGCTGGGGTCTGTGGAGGAGCCTGGGCGCTGCCGGGCATTAGGGGGCCCCGTGGGGGTGGAACGGTGCAGCCTAGGGTCCAGGGCAGGCATGGACTGCAGGGCAGCGGGCACAGGGGGCACCACATCCTGCTTGGGTATGGGCAGAGGGATTAGGTCCTCAGGGTTCCAAAGCACAGTGCGGGCAAAGGTTGGCTTGCTCAGGGTCACATCCTTCTTGATGTGGCTGAACTGCTGCAGCTGTGATCGTGGGTCCCGCAGTGGGTGCCCAGGAAGGGGGTCCAGGGGAATGTTCACTGCCTTCTCCCGCAGGGCCCGCTCCCCTTCCTCTTCTTCTGTAGGGGGTGGCCCGGACCCCTTGGAGCTGCTGGGGCCAGCTGGGTTGGAATGAAGGCTGCCTTCAGGCTTGGAGATGGGCAGGGAGCGAGCCAGACGAGGATCAGAGGGCCCAGAGTCCCCTGGGCCTGAGCCGCCAGAAGCCTCAGCATGGCGGGTGAGTCTGGGGTCCCGACTGAGGCGAGGGTCAGCCAGCCGGCCTCCTGATGGGTGTCCCTTCTGGAGGCGGGGATCCCCCAGCCCACTGCTGCTCAATTCCCCAACTGAAGCCTGGGGTCGGCTGGACGTCTGCTGCCTCAGGGTCTTGAGGATGGAGGTAACACTGCTCCCACCCTCGTCCTCATCACTCGAGTACCAGTTTCCAGGGTCACCTGAGAAAGAGCAGAGGAGCGGGGAGGTATGAGAGACCACCACATCCACCACCAGCCCTCGTGGCCCCCAGCAGCCCATGGTGAATGGCTCCTCTGCTCTTGGCTCTCAGGGCCTCCTGAGCATCTCCTCAAGGCCTCTTGGGCTGTCGAGGAGACCAGGGAGCGTGGGTGCAGAGCCAAGGGCCTGGCAGGTTGGTGCTCACATCTGGGGAGCTTTCCTCCCATCAAGCACCGCTGTAAGTGCTCTGTCTCATTTAAATAACTCACCAACCACCCCAGTAGGTCGATCGCCATGTCCACTGACAGATGGAAAATGGAGGCCCAGTGCCATTATATAGGGGGGCAGGGACAGGACTGAGCCGGGACTCCTGGCCCAGGGCTCTGCTGCCTCTTCTCCACCCTCCAGGCTGGTTCAGCCTGTCGTGGTCAGCCTGGCTCTGGGCATGTCTCTCTGGAGGTCCTGGCAGCAGCCACCACTGACTCCAGGCCTGAGGCACACACTTCCCTTTGGCCCCTTACAACATCACCCAGGGAAGTGCTAACCAAACATGAAACTGGCGCAAGCAAGACCTAGGCAGGGATGCCTGAGCCCCTTGGGTAGGAGCTGCTATTCCCTTGTCCTTCTTCCTGCCATCCCTCTGGCGCCCAGGCTTCATTCCAGATACCATGTCACCCTGAGGTGGATGCAACCAGGCCAAGCTCTTGGCACCCATGACTATAATTGTTACTGCTTACATCAACAACTGCACCCCCGTTAGCTCCCCAGGAGCCTGCTCTGAGGACGGGCTGTGAGAGCCCCCTAAAACCTCCCCTGAAAAGGCACAGGTGGTCAGTCCTATAGCCACTGCCTCGCCATGGACCAGCCCACCTCCCTCCTCCATGGGATCAATTCTCTCCTGAACCCCAAGACACAGAAGGGCAGCCCTGACCTTCAAGTTTCTCAAGGACATGCAGCAGTCCTGCTTGGCTTCACAGCCCTGAACAAGGGTCCTCCCTGGCTGTAGGCTCCTTCCCGACTGGAAACCCAACCTAGGTGTCCCCACCTCTCCCCTGCACAGTGGCCCAGGGGCTGAGCCCCTGCCCCTGGGGGGACACATGCCTTCCTCATTCTCCCGGTCCTGCTTGCTGCTCTCAGCCAGCCTCCTTGCTCTCTCCTCCTCCTCCTGCTGCTTCTGCTGGATCCTCAGGTACAGGGCCCTCTGGGCCGAGGGCAGGAAGTCGGGGACACCGGCGCCCGGCTTCGGCCGACCTGGGGGCCCTCCCTCAGAGAAGCTGTCAGGCTCCAGAGGGTGCTCGGGGAAGAGGGGCTCCCCAGGCTGCCCCGGCAGCTCTTCGTAGTGCCCGTAGTCCTCTGTGGCAGGGAAGAACCGAGGGTTCATGTCGGGAAGGTTCTTGAGGTGCCAACTCCACCCCTTGCCCTTCACTGGAAAAGCCAACCCTCAATGGTGATGGGTGAGGATGTCTAGACCATCCCTTCCTGCCTTCCCCAGGCCTGGTGCCCGCAGAGAGCCCAACAGTGGGTGACCAGGCAGCCTGCCAGGGCTTCCCACCCAGGAGGCAGCTGGGAAGGATGAAGCTCACAAACAGGCTTTCATGATGCAGGTAAAGGCTTATGGATGAAAACAGGATGGACACTGCATGGATGTCTGAAAGACGCAGGCAAGGCTTTGAAAAGACAGACAGGAAACAGTCCCCGTGGGGAAGCAAACTGGGAGACAGGCTGGGGAGCCGGCGCATTCCTCACATGCTTCTGGCTAGTTTTATTTGCACCAAACATTAGTCTCATGGTTCTCTGTGATAATCAATAAAGAAAACAGGGGCTGGAGCAGTGGCTCAGCGGTTTCGGCGCTTGTCTGGCAAGCACGAGGACCTGGGTTCAAACCCCAGCACCATGTACACAACTAAGCGTTGGAGCAACTAAGGCCATGTGAAAAACTAAAGTTGTTTTTCTCTTTCGGTCTCTCTTACTGTCCCTCTCTCTTTAAAAAAAATAAATAAATAAAACAGCTTATGGCATGAGCTCAGTCATGTTCATCAACAAAACCAGAAGATAATGAAAATACATCAGAATGCTGCTTGGCCTCCGGTAAGCCCAGAAGCTGGCAGGGGTGGGGCTGTCTCTCTCTAGGCTCAAGGGCTGCCTTCCTCCCTACTAGCTCCACCCACATGGGAGCCCAGAGCTGCAGAGAGGGAGCTGGCTGCATGCAGCCCACTGTATCCAAACACTTTAGCAGTGTGAGTGTAGGAGGACTCAGGACAATCAGTGCAGTCCCTTGCATATGTGACATGGCCACCTCTACCTTCATAGGACTACTGAGCATTGGAAATGTGGCTGGTGCTACTAAGAAAGTGAATCTGGCAGGCAAGGTGGTGCATGCCTACAATTCCAGCAGCTCACGAGGCCGAGGCAGGTAGATAGCAGGTTCAAAGGCAGCATCAGCAACCCGAGTAACAGTGAGACCTGTCTCAAAATAAAAAAGGGCTGGGGATCAGGCTCAGTAGTAAAGTGCCTCTGGGTTCAATTCCTGATACCAAAAAAAAAAAAAAAAAAGTGATTCTGTAATAGGGTTATGAATTGCAAACTTGGTAAATATTTCATATGCAAAAGTATATGAAGCAAAAAGTGAAAGGTTGGGGCTAGAGTGGTAGCTCAGCAGTTAAAGTGCTTGCCTGGCATGCGCAAGGACCCAAGTTCAAATCCCAACACCACATACACAACTAAATGTCAGAGCAACAAAGGCCAGATGATAAAATAATTAAAGTTGATTCTCTCTTTCCCTCTCTCTTAAAAAAAAAAAAAAAAAAAAAAAAGTGAAAGGTTGTGCCTGCTGCTGACACCTGAACTTGGCTGTGTGAACCTGAAGGGCTGATAGGAGCCCGCTCTAGCCCATTCACACTAGGACCGGAGGCCCCTTCACAGGAGTCAGGAGTGAACGGCGTGTTGGCTGCACCACTGTAGATATTATAAACACCAGTAACTCTACACTTGAAAAGGGTCATTTTATGTTATAAATGATACATCTCAATTTTTAAAAAAGGCACAACTGCAGATTTTAAAATATTTTAAACTGTTTTCAATTTTTTAAAGAGGCCCACTGCTAACAGGAGGACCGACTTTTGGTCTCCTTCCCCTGCAGGACACCTATTCAAGTTTACTAAGGACCATGGCCTTCTCAACCATTTTTCTGAATACCCTTGCCCGACACCTCCACTTGTGATGCTCACATTTCCAAGTCCAGTCTGGAGATCTCCACAGTGCCCCTCTCCAGCCACTCCCTCAAAATTTCTGTGTGGCTGTTGAACAGGCATCTCTCACTTCGTGTAGCTAACACAGAAGTGCTGTTGCCACCCACCTCTGCTCCAGGAGCCTGGCCACATGAAGTGAGGGCCCTTTGCCAGCTCCCCATCTTCCATGCAGCTCCTGCTCCGAGCTTATAGGAGTCACACTGGCCCCAAGGCACCGCATTCAAACCCTGATGTGCTGCTCTTGGCCAATTCTCAGCCACCACCTGCGCCTTAGCGGCGTGGAAGCTTCTCCAATATCCCCCCATCACTCTTCACAGCTGCTCCCGCCATAACTAACAGTCCAGGGCACTGGGTTGCTTCTTTCACCCTTCCTTTGAAGGCCATGATGTGGCCCAGCACCTGCTGTGCAAATGCAGAGCCCTGGGGCTGCCTCCTCCAGGTCCATCTCAGTCACTTCTCAGAGGCAGTTCTTTGATGCCTGTCCTCACCCTCCCCTCCCACACTGCCTCATATTATCTTCAAACAGCAGCTAATGCTGAAATGAGCTGATTCACTTATTTACAAGTTTGCTATCTCCTTCCCTCCACCAAACTGTAGCTAGGAAGGACTGCAGCCACCAGCTCTGAGCCCTGGGGCCAAGAGCCAATCTTCTCCCCCTTTCTGAGGGCTGAACACACATCTCCCACGGCCATACCATCATCTAGTGCCCCACCCCTCACTGTCAGACACTGGATTTGTTGCCAACATAAAAAGAAGAAAGGAAGGAAGGGAAATGGCCAGTCATGGGGACAGGACAAGCAGAGTCACGGGGGGTGACATGGGCAGCTCCAAGCCCAGAAATGTCTGGAAAGAGGAGCTCCATTCAGGATATCTGACTTATATCTGACAAGGCCATGCTCCTGATTCCAGGTGTATCAAGTAAAATTTCTTAAAAATTAAATAAACCACACTGATAATAAACATATTATTCCTTTTGATCTCAATAAAATAATCAATCCCTTATTATCAAAAACATTCAATCATTAATGGAACAGAGATGAGAGTTGGAGTCCTACTTTCAAAGAGACTCAGACCAAGGAAGAAAAAATATCTTATCTTCCAACTCCTGCAAACCCAGTATTCCAGGGAGCCCCACTAGGAGAGCCTGCATACCTGTTTCTCCAATGAGTCCTGGCTCCATCTCCATGCCCTCCTGCTGCTGCTGGTAGAAGTTTTCATAGAAGTTCTGGGCTGGTGGGATGGGGGGCATCATTCCAGAATGTGGGGAGTCTCCAGGACCATAGGGCATCATCGGGGGGCCTCCAGGACCCATGGGTGGGCCAGGGTTCATGCCAGGGCCCATTGGCATGTCCGGGTGCATGTCCGGGTGCATGTCGGGGTGCATGTCTGGATGCATGTCAGGGTGCATGGGGCCTCCCATTGGCCCTGGGGGCCCCATGTTGGGACCGGGGCCCATAGGCCCTGGGGGTCCACCAGGTCCAGGGAACCTAGGAGAAGAAATGGTTACTGTGAAAGCAGCTTCTGAGGAAAGGAGGTAGCACCCTGCCCCCAAGAGTTGTGGAGGGCTCAGGGCCCAAGGTTATATGTCCAAGATGGGGACTCCAACAGGTTTCAAGAGGCAAGACCCTGCCCCAGGCAAGGTTCCTGTGGGTTGATGTGGGCCCACTCACCTCACACCCAGCTTCTCAGCCAGCTGTCCTGTGGGCCGCACCACAATCTCAAACAAGGAAGGGATCTTCTTGTTGTACATATCCTGCTGCTGCTGCAGCTGCTGTGGGGACAGCGGCTCATGCACTGGCA
>PVKS010025433.1:0-29886 GCA_004027875.1 Aplodontia rufa
GCCATCTTTATTATATTGATTCTGCCTAACCACGAGCATGGAATGTTTTTCCATCTGCTCAGGTCTTCTGTAATTTCTTTTTTTAGTGTTTGATAATTTTCTTTGAATAGGTCTTTAATATCCTTTGTAAGATTAATGCCCAAGTATTTCATTCTTTTGGAAGTGATGGTGAATGGGAGAGATTTTCTGATTTCTTCTTCTGCGGATTTGTTATTGGTGTAAAGAAATGCTAGCGATTTGCTGGAGCTCATCTTGTATCCAGCTACTTTGCTAAAATCAACTATAAACTCTAGGAGTTTTCTGGCTGATGTTATTGGGTCTTCTAGGTATAGAATCATGTCGTCTGCAAATACAGATAACTTGACTTCCTCTTTTCCTATACGAATACCTTTGATTTCCTTGTCTTGCCTGATAGCTCCGGCAAGGATTTCAAGGACTATACTGAACAAGAGTGGGGATAGCGGACAGCCTTGTCTGGTACCTGAATTCAGTGGAAATGCTTTCAGTCTTTCTCCATTGAGGATAATGTTGGCTATGGGTCTGTCATAAATGGTTCTGACATAGTTAAAGTATCTTCCCTTGAACCCTATCTTTTCCAAAGTTTTGAGCATAAAGTGGTGTTGAATTTTATCAAATGCCTTCTCTGCATCGATTGAGATGATTATATGGTTTTTGTTTTTAATTCTGTTTATGTGGTGAATTACATTTATCGATTTGCGTATATTGAACCAGCCTTGTTTTCCTGGAATGAAGCCCACTTGATCATAATGGATTATCTTTTTAAACACATTATATTTTATACTTGTTCATTTTCCAAACTTTTAGCCCATTAACTCTCTAAAGACAGGGTGTCTCTTACTCTTTCCCGCTTGTCCCCAGGGTCTTATGCAGTGCTGGGCATGTGGTTGCTGCCCTTTAAATGTTCTGTTGAATAAATGAATGAATACCTCCTGAATGACTAGAGATTATGTAATTTCTCCACATTACAGTTGTTTCTCCAATGTAGACCCAGGAGATTGTGACTTTTACTGAGTTAATGAACCTTTCTGAAGTCAGTTTTCTCATCAATAAAATTTGGATTGTACTATATCAGCTTCAAGTCTGAGAAACGGAATAAACAGTATTTTGAGGACTCTCATATTTAAGAAACTTTTGTTAAGTATGATTTATTAGCTCAGAGTTTTCTCCTTGCCTAAGATTATTTTTATGAAATGCATTTTAAACAGTGTTAGAATTTATTGAGTACTGTTTCTATTCATGCTTATTCCTTGAGTGCCTTTAAAGTGTAATTATTGTGGTATCCTCACAATAATCCACTAAGGAGGTTTTATTCATTATCTCCATTTTGTAGATAAAGAGACTGAGGTCCAGAGTCACCAGTTAGGAGGTGGCAGAGCCAGGACTCAGGATTGGTCACATGAACTGTGTGGTTAGGGAGCTAAGCTTCATTTTGTTATTAACTAGGTTGTTAGGATTTAGGCATGAAGTCTCCCTCAAAAGATCATGTGTGAGACAAGGCAAGAAAGTTTAGAGGTGAAGTGACTGGGTTGTGAGAGCCTTAACCTAATCAGTACATCAATCCACATCAATGGATTAACTGGGAGATAACTGTAGGCAGGCGGGGTGTGGCTGAAGGAGGTGGGGCAATGAGGGCATTCCTTTGGTGGTGAGTGACAGCTCTCTCTGCTTCCTGGTGGCCATGTCTGAGCTGCTTCCCTCTGTCACACACTTCTGCCATGCTGTTCTCCTTCACCTCAGGCCCTGAGGAATTGAATCTGCTATCTATGGACTGAAACTATGAGCCCTAAATAAACTTTTCCTCCCCTGAAATTGTTCTTGTCAGGTCTTTTGGTGAAAGTAGTGAAAAAGTTGACTAAAACATAGGTCAAGCATTGGCAAACTTTTTCTGTAGAAGGCCAGCAGGTAAATACTTTATACTTTACTTTTGAATGGTCTTCTTTGGGGAGGGGAATGGAAAGGTATTTTATTTTTGTTTTGACCAAGTTAGGGAAGTATTTCTATTAGAAAACTGAAGCATTACAAAGAATTAACAAATGTCTTGGTCATTCTTGCAAGATAAAGATCAAGCAATGTAATTCTATAGCAAACAGATTGACTGTCCCGGCCTCTCTTGCTGTAGCCTACAAGGATTCTATTAAATGCTGACTGGCCGGACCAAAAATGTCAGTGTCTGCTTTGTGAACAGTTCTGCTTCATAGAAAGGCAGATACTACAGGAAACGAACATCTTAATTTCCCATTCTGGCCTCAATAATTTACACAAGTGTCCCACATAAGGATCTGTGATAAAGTAGGAGAGTGAACTCAAGATCTTTGGCTGGCCTTTCATCTAAATCAATCAAGAAATTAAGAGTTTATTCAACACACCTCTTCCTTAACTCTAGTCTCTCAAATGGGACACAAGAGAATGAAAGTTCCCTCAAGAAATTTCAGATTCATATAGAGAAAGAAAATTGAGTATTTCTTTCTTGTTTTTTTTTTAAGAGAGAAAAACAGAATCAATTTTTATTATTTAGTTTTTCATGTGACTTCTGTTGCTTCTGATGCTTCGTTGTGTACATGGTGCTTGGGTTTGAACCCAGGTCCTTGTGCATGCCAGGCAAGTGTCGTAACTGCAGCGCCACCACTCTAGTCCCTAGAGTTTTTACATTTTTTTCTGTTTTTTTTTCCTTTTTTTTTTTAAAGGGAAAAATCCTTTTGAGTATTTAGAACTATTATAGACCCTAGACTGAGAAAAATACTTGGGTGAAGACACGCAGCATTTGGCATTCATTTTTAAGGGCTTCTTACTCTTCCCAGGGTTACTTACAGGCTCAGATTCACATGCCCTGTTTTAAAACATTGGAGAAAGAAAAGCTTGTGTGTGTGGTGTGGATTGAAGAATCATCAATCTCCTGAGCCTACCATTGCTCTGCAGATACATAGCCTCTGGTCACTCATCCACCTGATTCTGGGTCACCCCACCACTGGGTCACCAGTTGAAATGATCCGTTTCTGTGGCCTGCAGTCTATGTAGTTTGAGGGAATGTGAGACTGAGCATGGTGCCCCAGAGGCTGCCCCCCGCTGCCATCTTCCTGCTCCTTATCTCTGAGTGTCCAGCTTTTCAGCCTGTGCATCTAATGGGAGGTCACGGTTCTCTAGCTCAGCAGTTTCCTCTGTGTTTTACCAGAAGTCAAGAACAGCCCTCTGGGAAGAGGGAAGCGTGAGCTGTCTCCTCGGACTCCTGTTTAATGGAGCATATGTTCAAAAGAAATTTTATTCCTCCTTCAAAAGTGTGACCTCTGCTATGCTCCACCTGATTTGTAGAGAATGCTAAGGCCGGCAGAGCTGAGGTGCAGGTGAAGGGATCCTGGGGGGCGAGGGTGGGCACTGGAGGTTGGCATCTGTAGCAGAGGTGACTGGTAGCAGATTCTCTGCATCTGTTCTTTGACTCCTCTTGCATGTTGTTTTCACGGTTGCTGTACTGGGTTGAATTGTGTCCCCAAAATATTCATGTTCACCTGGAACCTGAAAATGTGACCTTGTTTACAAAAAGGGTCTTTGCAAACATGTTCATTAGAATTTCAAGATGTTAGCATATTGATCCCTCTTCTGCTTATTTCCCCAGAGGAGTTAGAATCAGCACATTATAGCGACACAGCAATATCCATGTTCATAGCAGCTCAATTTATAATAGCTAAATTATGGAACCAACCCAGATGCCCCTCACTGGATGAATGGATCCAAAAGCTCTGGTATATATAGTTCTACTCAGCTATTAGAAACAATGATATTGCATCTATTGAAGGTAAATGGATGGCATTGGAAGAAATCATGCTGAGCGGAGTTAATGAAACATAGAGTCAAGAACTGAATGGTATCCCTCATTTGTGGAGGCTGGATCTAAACCCAGGCTTAGGAGTAAGGTAGACAAACTCATGTTTTAGATCCATAGAGCAAAAATGCAAAATGTTAATATACAGTTGCAATATATTTCATAAGATATTTGAACAAGCTATGCTGCATACCTGTACAAAAATGTAAATGTTTAACCCCATTGTCAAATATTTTGAAGAATAATAAGGGATGATAAGAAGGGAGGAGAAGGGGAAATGTTGGAACTAAGATAAAGCAAGGTACATTCCAAGCAGTTATAAATGTCACTGTATATACTATAGCTATATATATATATATATATATATATATATATATATATATATATATATATTTCTTCATAGATATAAGAATTATGTCACTGTATTTGGTTTTTTAGGAACAATGTAGGACCCAGAAGAAAGGCAAGGGATCAGGGGATGGAAGGAGGGAGGTAGAGGGATGTGGGGGGTATATTGAACAAATTGTATTGCTGAATTGTGTGCATTTAGGAATATGTGACAACTAATCCCAACATTATGTAAAACAATAATGCACTAATAAAAATACATTTAAAAACTGTTAGCATATTGGATTTTTGGGTGGTTCCTAACTCCAGTGACTGGCCCTTTTACAGGAAGAAGCAAATACACAGGGAAGTAGGACACATGGAAGATGGAAGCAGAGGTTGCAGGATGCCACAAGCCAAGAAACACCTGGAGCCAGAGGCTGAGAAAGGAAAGAAAGGAATCTTAACAGCCTTTGGGGCAGTGTGGCCCTGGTGACACTCTGATCTCAGATTTTGGGCCAAAGAACAAATTTCTGTTGTTTTAAGTCACCAGATTGTAACACTTTGGTATAGCCGTCTTGGGTCACTAACAGCTGCTTTCTTATTATTGTAGAGGGCAGCTGGCTGACCCCTGCATGGATGGAGACCCTGATCCTTTTGTACTCTGGATGATACCTGGGGGAAATGACTGAGGCCCTGCAGCCTCTGATTTGAGGGACTTGTAGGTCTAGAGGAACTGATTTATTGTAATATTCAGCAAGTGACTTGGCTTTCTGTGTGTTGGTGTCTGTGGCTTCATAGGGAGTCAAATGTTCTTTTCTCTTTTCCCACTTGAATTTCTTCCAAAATTTCAGAAATTCTAGCAGGCAACCTTCTCAAGAAAACCACTTACTACCCTTAAGCACCCAGATTGGTTTTTTCCCTCTTTCAATATGTTGGCTCAGAATTTCCACTCCATCTGGGGTAATCCTTCCCATATTCACCATACCTGGTACTGACCCCACACTGAATTGAACCATGACTTGGGTGTCTTTCTAGCTACTGAACTAGACTACAAGTTACTCCAGGTGGGGTCATTCATGGTCAGCCCACACCCAACACCAAGACTGGCATTTTGTAATGTCCTCATTTGTAATTCTTGTCACACATTATCCAATCTAAAATAGTTTAAATCCAATGTAAATGCTAAGGGTAATGTACTCATTTTGGTATTTTTAAATGGCAAAGAGCCATGTTTTTCCTCATGAGATTTTTCTCCTCAGTCTCTTTCCAAATGTCAGTGAGCTTGGTTAAACTTATACAAGATCACATCATGTTGCTTTGCCTGGAAGTCAGGCTTCCAAGCTGCATCTGCTGGGTTTCCACTCTCTCTCCTCATCTACTCCCCTTGCAGCCATGAATACAGCTAAGGCTTGATGTGTAGATGGATTCAGAACACTCTATCCACAGGGAGCAGAACTCACCTCACTCAGTGTCAGGGACTGATGCTCCCTGGTAGGTAGGTGGTACCATTTAGGTATTAGCTCTCCTTACTGCTGAATTTTATTGGATGACTTTTTTCAGGATGGTAGACTGGCTTATATTCAATGCAAGGTATGATTTGATACCTAAAATAATAATAGCAAATATATATATAGTTCCGAACATGTGTCAGGCAATGTGAAAAACATTTACGTATATTAGCCCATAGATGCTGTTAATCTTACCATCTTACAACTGAGGAAGACCTGAATCACTGGTAAGTTAGGCAACTTGTTCAGGTTTTCCCACTTAACTGTGGTGTAAGTACTTGCATTTAGCTAGTCTGATTCCCTACTCTTGGATTTTAGTCATTATTATACACGTTACATTCAAGTTATTGAACGTAACAAGCAGAGAAACACATGGACTGATCGAATGGCCTACTTGGAACCTGGGTCCCCTCCTTTATTTATTTATTTAGTTTTTTTCTGCTGTTGCTTTAATCACTGCCAGAATCTTTACAGCTGGCCACAGTGAGCTTTCCATATCAGCAATGACAGCAATGAGAAAAACTCAAAATAATTTGCCCGTGATCAAAGCTTCCTTCCTTTAATTCTAGGATTACTTTGTTCCCAAATAGATGCATGGGTTTTAGTATAGACAGGACTGAGTTTGAATCCATTTACCAATCCTAAGATTTGTGGCAGGTGCACAATCTCTCTCAATCTTAGTATCTTTTGGTGAATTTCTCATACTGATGCCATGAGCGTCAAGTGAAATAATATGCCCAAGCTTCTTGGTTAAAGCAACAGTGTCACATGTAGCCAGTGGTTTTCAAGTTATTGTCATGACATAATGGTGTGCCACAGTCATTTGTGAAGTATAGAATTTCTTCTAAATAATAACAAAAACACCAGTTTTCCTAAATGGCCAATCCTTTATTTTTTATTGACTAGATACAACAAATATTATCTTTCTATTAATTTTAATTTTGCATCAATTTTATACTTTTTTAAAGATATATTTTGCTGCCTTTTAAATGACTAGATTTTTTTTCATTTTTTTTTTCTGAAGAGAGGAGTGAGAAAATAGGAGAGAGAGAAAGAGAATGAACTTTATTTATTTTTTTCATCTTTTTTCCCCCTAACATTTAGTTGTGTTTGTGGTGCTGGGGATTGAACCCAGGTCCTTGTACATGCCAGGCAAGTGCTCTACTGCTGAGCCACTGATCCAGCCCTATACTGTTTCTGAAGAAAGAAGAAAAGAACAAAATTAATTGGTGAAGAGGGAATTTGGCCCAGTCAGGCATATGGAAAGAAATGTCAGATGTCAAGTGTAAGGTGGAAAAACAAGTTGAAGAGCTGAAGCCCTTAGCACTCATCTACTTCCTGACGTTCATGGTAAAGACTCTTCCTGTGGACTGGAGCGGTGGCTCGGCAGTTATGGCGCTTGCCTGGCATGCACGAGTATGCGAGTTCGAACCGCAGCACCACGTACACAGCAAAGTCTCGGAGCAACAAAGGCCACATGAAAAACTAAATAAAAATTGTTTCTCTCTTTTTCTCTCTCACTGTCCTTCTCTCTTTATTAAAAAAAAAAAAATCTGCCCCTGAGTTGTAGTCACCTGGGAGAGTCAAAGATTAATTCATATGCAGTATACTAAGCATTCTTTGTAAAAGTAGTAAAAAATTTGTCTTGTTTTTATGTGTATAATTTATGTGTGAGTACACACATAAAGCATAATTGAATTCAGTCACTACTTGCCATTATATATTTTTTTATCAAAAGTTCTAAAAGGGAGATTATATGGATATAAAACTTTTTTATATTAAACAGGGCACAACATACTAAATAAGATGGCGAATCCCCAAGTCACTGGTGAAGCTGTGTAGCAAACTGTTACCACGATCAGCTACTCAATGGCCATTCTTGTCCTTTTCCCTGAAGTGGTGGAACATGCTGTTAGTTCTTGTCAGCAAAGGTGGATGAGAAGTGACCACCAGCCAGAATGAAAAGAATCTGAACTCCAGGTGGATCTATGCATATTGAGGTAAAATTAAAGGCTATGGGGTCATGGCATTGTGGAGGGACATGGTTTCCAGGCATTTGTATTTGTAGATATATAGGTTATTTTCAAGAACATCTGTTCAAGTACGAGTTGACGCTGTAAAGCCAGCTCTAGCTCTAGGAAAAGGGGCTGGCAAGGATTGGACCAAGGGAAAGAGTTTTTGGCTGGTTGGATCAGGATTTGTGCTTCTAAGGAGCATGGGAAACGGAATGAAGACCTGGGGCATAGCTGGGGCAGCAAGAGGCTGTGGTCCAGGGCCCAGGAGGTCCCTGGCAGCACAATCTTCTCCAGACACCATGGACACAATTCCCTGGGGGAGTGGGCTCCTGCAGAACTGCACATGGGGCTCTCTATTTCAGCAAGGAATGGTGCTAGGTGTGCAGGAAGCAGGAGTTTATTCCTCCCAGATAGGCAAGTCAAAGGCCACCAGAAAAAGTGTATGATTTTCTCTCTGACCATCCTACATGGGTGGTCATCCATTCTCTGCATACACATCTTTAGTGATATCTCTCCCTTTGGGAATAAGGTAGGGTCACATCACTTAGGAGGAGAGAGACCTTTTGTAAAATTGAGTTGGGGTAGCAGCAGGGTACTGCAGTATGTCCCGGCAGGTTTTGTGGAAGGATGCAAGGTTTGGGTGGATGTTGAATCACAAGTTTTTTAGTTAGGACTTGACTAGTTTTGTAGAAGATTTCAATAACATATGTGAATACAAATAAAATATTTTTAATGGGGAGTGTTAGTGTGTGTGTGCGCGCGCGCGTGTTTGCATGTATGTGCATGTGTGTGTGTGTGTGTGTGTGTGTGAAACAGACATAGACACAGACTAGAAGTGAGAGAATTTTCTTTTTAACTGTAGAAAAATGTGGCGACCCTTCATGAGACAGGATCTTAAGTGTAAAACTTTCCTTTCCACTTCATATTCCTAGAATTCTCTGTCTTCTTTCTCAAGGTTACAGATTCATATGAGGCTGGGCGAACATAGAACCATGTTTTGATTGGTTTGAAAGTCCGTGTTTATAATCCCATTTTCTTATTTGTATAGTTTCCTGTGCCCAAGACTTACTTTCATGTATTAGAATCTTAGAGACTAGAATCAGACTCCTAGAATCTTAGAATTATTGTTCAAACCTTTCTCCCAAACTCCATATAATGGAGTCACAAAATGAACTTCCAACCTAACATAGATATGCAAAAGAATAAAATGTGAGATTTTCCTTTTATCTGTAATTAATTTGGTCTGTCTCCTGAACTTCCATTTAGTGGGGGAAATAAATGAACTAAATATTCGTTCAGACATAACCTTAATCACACTTTAAAAATTGAAAAGTTAACTAATCCCTTCAGGTAATGTTCAGTTTCTCTCTAGAAAGAAAGAGTAAAAAAGAAAATCTCTCTTTTTGACATTTGGGCATATGGGAAAGAGGTGTGCCCAGGCTTGGCACTGGGCAGATATCTAAGTCAGGATATGCACTATTAGCTTCTGCAACAAACACCCCCTCCCCGAAATCTCAGTGCCTTAACAGAAGAAGGGTTCTTTCTCTTTCATCTTACTGTGTGATGTGGAAGGATGGCTTTTCTCCAAGTGGCTACTTAATGATCCAGGCTGTCCTTTCATCTTTGTTTTTTTTCCCTTGAAAACATCCTTCTACCTCCTTCAGTGTATGACCGGAGTGCTTGCTGTAGAAAGAGACAGAATGCATGCAGGGAAGGTGCAGAGTTGATGGCCAGGCCTGAAGTGGTGGACATTAATATGCTCATATTCTATTTACCAAGACCTATTTATAAGGTTTCAGCCTAACTGCAATGAAAGCTAATAAATGTAATTTTCTGTGTGCTCAAGAAAGAGGCAGCAGCTTTGGTGGGATCTAGTCAGGATCTGCTATAGGAAGGACGTGTTCCCCAGCCCTCCTGCAAGGGTTGGCTGGAGCTGTCCCTCTCTGCCTGGCCACTACATTCACATCCTCATCTGTTTCCCACGCTGAAGTGGATGTTTGGTGTAACTCAGGCTCATTTCTCTTAGCGCAGCCAGCATTTCAGTGGCTTTTCCTGCCTGTCTTGGTCATATCTTGCGTCCCACCAGCATCTTACTATTGGGTATCACAGCATTGAGCTGACCAGAAAGTCCACTGCCAGGCTCTACTGCAGGGCCATAGTGCTTTGCCATGGGGATTCCTATAGAGGACCCAGCAGTTAGCAACTCAGAGGCCATGCTACCCAGCGGCTCCCAGTGGTTCAGACAAGCGAATCATCAAGGCTGCCCTCTGCTCGACACACTGCAGGTTTCCACTGATACTGAGGTCCAGGAAGCTGCTTGTCAGCAAGATTTTTCCCAGGGTTCCCTCAAATAGCAAGATGGATGGGTCCTCCCATAGGACTCTTGTCAACTTAAATCTTATTTGCCTTCTCCTTCTCCAAGCCTAAATCCAGAGGAGGGGAAGAGCGGAGACCTGTTGCTCAGTGTGCCACATCCCTGCCCTCTCACCATACCCAGGATGCAAGGAGAAAAGGGCTCTTCTTCCACCTTCCTTTGCCATGCCCCTCCCTCGCAGAGCAGTTTGCATCCCAGAGACCACCTGTGATTGAATCCAGGTGTTGACTCAGCCCAGGTGTTGATGTGTTAAAGAAGGAGATAAAGACATTTTTGATAATCCTTTCTCAAGACAATACATTGGCTTGCCCGCTATTATAGTTTCAGCAATCAAGATTTTAACTTTAAAAGTTGAATAGCACCTCAGCTTTTTTCTTCATGTTTATTTGAAAACAATTTTTAATCTTTCCCAGGCCGGCAAATGTGTAGGGTGAAGAGTAAAAGAATGTGTGCTCAGACAAAAGTAAAATTGTATTAATTTTAAAACACTTCAGATTAATGAAGATACTCTGAGGATTGTGGGCAAGGATGTATTCATTTAACCAATATTTAAGGGCTGTGATCTAGACACAGTTCTAGGCAATGGGGATTCTGCAGTAGACAAAAATTCCCATCTTTAAGAGATAAAAATTCCCATCTTTAAGCAGTCTGGGTTCTAATGGAGTGGAGGGACCCAGAAATAAGTACCAAGTAAGGGAATATACATGTCATAATGTATGTGTTTATATAAAATGCTCAGCAGCAGCAAGTGCTAAGGAGACAAATGAAGAAGAAATTGCGTGCAGTGCATTATGGTCTGGATCTGGAATACCCCCCCTTGCCTTGCTCTTGCAGGTTTGGTCCCCAGCTGATGGGGCTACAGGGTGGTGGTGGAAACTCTAGGAGGTGGGCCTACTTGGAGGAAGTCAGTCACGGGTGGGTACCTTTGAAGGGTAAATCTTGTTCCCCACCCATTCCTCTCTCTTTCACTCTATATCCTGTCTACCATGAGGTGAGCAACTTTGTCCCACCATTCTCTCCTTACCCTGGTGTCTGCCTCACCACCGACCCATAGTGACAGGGCCCAGTGACAATGGACTCCTCTGACACCATGAGCCAAAATAGACTTTCTGGTTTTTAAACTATTTTTCTCAGGAATTTTGT
Organism: Aplodontia rufa; assembly: GCA_004027875.1. Taxonomy (NCBI): domain Eukaryota; kingdom Metazoa; phylum Chordata; class Mammalia; order Rodentia; family Aplodontiidae; genus Aplodontia; species Aplodontia rufa. The sequence goes on from PVKS010025433.1 coordinate 11,206, forward strand.
TACATGGATGGGCAGAGTAATGAGGACTGGGGTACAGATGATGATGAACCTTTATCTTTTAAATAAGGTGGGGAGCAACTGGAATTTCTCTCTCTCTTTTTTTTTCCCTCAGGGCTGAGTACCAAACTCGGGGCCTTGGGCGTGCTAGGCAAGTGCTCTGCCACTGAGCTAAATCCCCAACCCCACAACTGGAATTTCTGAGCAAGGTGGTATGACTTGACTTGTTTTCACAGAACTGTTATGGGTCAGCATTGTCACTGTGGTTAAGCTAGAGTGGCCCATCCACTGCTGCTTGCATTGTGACCGTGGTGGGGAATGCTTTCCTTCATAGGAAAGTTTGTGGAGGCCGGATTGCTTAATTGCCAGGAGGATCCTCTCTCTCTCCACTGTTGGCATACTGTTGTCTACAAGTCTAATCTGCCCTTACCCATCTCTGTAAATAAAGGCGTGTGTTTTTTTAACAGAGCTGTGCTTATTCATTCATGTGTTGTCCGTGGCTGCTTTTGTGCTGCAATAGCATAGCTGAGTAGCTCTGACAGAGATCATAAGACGTACAAAGCCTAAAATATTCACTAACTGGACTTTTTTTTTTTTTAAATGGAAATGCTTGCTAACCCTTGTAATGAGGGGAAAAATGCTGGAAAGACAACTAAGAAAGAAAACTAAAGGCATATGAGATGTGGGAATAAAATCGGTTTGAAACTAAAAGATGTCAAAATATGATACAGATTACTTATTTTTAAAAAATCATAAAATGAAAAAGAAATGGGAATTGAGTTGAAATAGAGCTTCCTAGATTTTTGGAGATTTGGGGATATCAGCAATGGTCTTTGTCAGCTCTCTATTTGGGCACCAACGTTTCATTACAGTCCACCTATTGAATGTCTGCTTTCCCTGTGGGGGACTCTAGGGGATCACAAACCAGACTGAAAACTTCCATCATGGGTTAGCTTGGATGTATCTACAATTGACCTGATTTGCTAATTGCCTTGCCTTCATCTTAAGTGTATTGCTTAAGTATATGCTGATGTCGTCTAAGAGATCATCAACCCCTTTCCATTATCAGCTCCTGTATATTAATGCCACATAATAGCTGATAATAGCCTCAGTACTCTGAGAAGTGTGTTTAATTTTGCAAAAATAATTAGGCCTTTCTTTTCCTCTCAGATCCTGCTCCATGCTTCATTCTTTTTAACATCACCAGCTCAGCTTGAGGCAGCCTCCCTGAGAGGACACTTCTTGCTAACACAGATCTGCCAGACCCTGGGTGGACAGCTCTCTGCTCCCTTCTTACCTGATCCTCTGTGGAGCAGCCGCTTGGGCTTCTGAGTGCCTGGCTTCCCTGGTTTAATTGGTTCCACTCGATGTGTACATAGTCATCAAGACATTTTCCAAATTACTTATAATTAATGCTCTAGTCATTACAAATGAGCTGTCTCAGGCCAACTCCAATTCCCTATTCAATGGCCCACACAGACTGCACAGTCAGAGGGGGTCACAGGTACCACAGTCATCTGAAAGGAGGAAGCTATTGCCCTCAGTCATGTCTATGACTGCTAATAAAGTCATGTTGGTAAGTGGTTTGGCATAAATGGGAGGTAGTCAGGGTACCCTTTGTAGTTCAGCATAGTTGAGGACGTAGCAAAATACACCTTGAGGCTATTAGCATTATTCTAAGAAAGTGCACCTTCATTGTAGCAGTTTTCCTACCCAAAGTCCGTACACATCTGGAAGGTGAACACCATCGCCAATCATTCAGTGCAGAGAGTGTTGGTTGTTAATACTGGGCCAGGTCCATGCAATGGCTTTGTAGAATTGTTTTAGCACTATGAAATTTGAGGCTGCAGGACCATCTCTGCCCTTGATTTAACTAATTTTGTAGAAGCATGCAGCGACAGCATTTAAGTCTCCAGCATGGAGCTGAGCTAGGCAAGAAACAGGAGTTTTCGTTCTGTAAGAGGCTTAGTGTCAGTGTCAGGGAGCCGGTCATTTATTTCTGTTGAACCCCCCTGGTCTCACTGATCTATGGCTCCATTGTTTGGTAGAATCTGGTGTTCACAGGTTATAGGCCATTTTCTAAGTATTTTTATTCCTAGAACTCAGAAAAAATAGAATAATCATGCAAAACAAACAAACAAATAAACTTTTAGGGTTTCAGGGTTGAAGTCTGGTGCTAACAGCCTGATATGAGAAGGTTAATCTGGCCATGGCTCACTCAATGCACAGTACCTCCAGCTGAGACGAGACCTTATCATAACTGCTCACTGGGTTAACTTACAAATAGCAAGCGTCATTATAGTCACCAAGGGACTTTGAAGCTGGGCTACGAAAGATGGGAAGGAGCAGGGCATGGAGAAATCAGGATGGCATTTTAGGCCCAGGGGACAACTTGTGCAAAAGTAAGGAGATAGAGGAGCAAAGCAAGTGCACAAGGAATAACCAGTGGCTTAGTCGGCTGCGGGGCTGGGTACATGGAGAAGAAAAAGGGAAGCTAGTTCTTAAAAGGGAAGCTATAACTCTGCCAGACACTTTCTTGACAGTGTGGATGATATAAAGAAAAGGGGGATGAAATCAAGATGAAAGGGGCATGGCTCTACCTTTAAGGAGCTTCCATGTGGGCATGAGCTCTATCTGCATCACCACTGCAGCCATAGTGCGCTGAGGGAGGAGGCTTGCACCCCGAGTGATGTTCTGGGAGAGATACTCTGTGCATCACAGCTCAGAGATTCCTGTGCCTCCAGGTCCTGGGGTTCCTACCACGGTGGCTGGTGCTGCCACTGTGGAGCACGTGGTGGAAGGGAATGCTGAGCTGTCATGGTTTCTTTTATGTGTGCTGTGGTTTGGATGTGAGGTGTCCTCCAAAAGCTCATGTGTGAGACAATGCAAGAAAGTTTCGGGGTGAAGTGATTGAGTTATGAGAGCCTTTACCCAACCAGTGAATTAATCTCCTGGTAAGGATTAAGTGAGTGGTAACTGTAGGCTGGCAGGATGTGGCTGGAGGAGGGGTCCCTGGGGATGTGCCTTTAGGATATGCATTTTGTCCTTGATGAACAAAGCTCTGTCTCTCTGTTCCCTGGGGTGATGTCTTGAGCCACTTCCCTCCACCCTTCCTCTATGATGTGCCTCACCCTGAGTCCCAAGGAATGGATCCAGCCTTCTATGGACTGAGACCTCTAAAACAGCAAGCCCTAAAATGAATTTTTCCTCCTCTAATTGTTATTGTCAGGTGTTTTGGTCGCAGCAATGGAAAAGCTGACTAGAACCATGTGTCGGTATGACCGATCCTTAGAGTACACAAACAGTTGGCCAAAGGTTATTCAGAGTGTGTCCACAAGGGTGTTTCGGAAAGATTAGCATGTTGCTTGGTAGAAAGAGTAAAAAGTATTGCCCACCCTAATGTAGGGAGGCCTCAGCCAATCCATTGAAGGCTTGAAAAACATAAAACGGCTGAGTGGGAGAGAACTGCTTCTGACTACCAACCTGAGCTGGGACAGGTCTTTTCCGGCCTTCAATCTTTGAAACTTTGGGCTTTCTAAGCTCTCTACCCAGCTGGCTTACACTGGAACTTACATTGTTGGCTGTCTTAGTTCTTGGGTCTTTGGATTTGGACTACGACTACATGTGGGTTCTCTTGGGTGTCCAGCTTGGTGACTGCAGATTTTATGACTTCTTGGCCTTCGTAATCCCTTATAATAAATACATACAGTGCATTCTATTGATTCTGCTTCTCTGGAGAACCCTGAGTAATGCCCAAGCCTAGCTGAGATTCAGGAAAAAGTTATTCGACTCCACTTTTAAAATTGTATAACGCAGTGTGTTCTCAGCTCTGAGCAGTTTAGAGCATATATCTTTTCACTCCCTGCATGGTGTGGCTGTCAGAAAGCTCCTGCTGGGAGAGAGGGTGAGGGTTAAGAGGACAGGACATTCCACATTCTTGGCTCTCAGCACCTTCAGGCCACCTCCCAGCCACTGGAGTTCCTTGCTTTAGGCTTCTTCCAGGGAAATGCTGTACTATGGCTTTGATTCCCAGGGCTCAGTGGGTCCTCTGGAAAATGAGATCTTATTTTGTGGTATTACAGGAAGGTGCTATCACACACCACCATGAACCATATCCACTAAACGGAAAGTACAATTACTCTTCATTTTTTTCTTTGTCCCTCTGTCTTAGCAAAATGTTTTTCTGTTAACTAAAATTTTTTTCTTAAAGATTTTCACTTTGTACTCACCACAGTGAATCAAACTAAAAGGAAAGAAACCACTGCAGGCACAGGAATTTCACTGGCTGTGCACACAGCACTGGCTCTTCCTGGTCAGTCAAGTCAGATTTGCTTGTTCTCAGCCCCATCCATGAACATGCATAGGTGCACACAGGAAGGTATGGGATTATACAAGAAGGTGTTTCTACAGAGCGTCAAAAAGATGTGGTGTCTATCCATAGCAGCATAGAGATACAAATGCTTGTATTTATGAATTCTTTCATCTTAGCCCAAAGTGCTTTCCTAGATCTGCTCTACCTCCTTCATCTGCCCCTCAGTCCATGAAGTGAGAAGCAGTAAGAATGATCTTCCTCATGTGGAACATGAAGACATTCAGGACAAGGTGGATTAAGTGATTTGCTGTCAGCCATATGGTGTAGAGCAATCTAGAAGCATGATTCCTCCTTCTTTCCTTCCCTCCTACCACCCATCCTGCCATCTTCTTCCCTTTCTTCGTTATTCAGATACCTTTAGGGGCCCTAGAGGTGACTTCTTAGGTGTTGATGGTAAGGAAACAGGAAACAGGCACATTAACCCTTAGAGTGCAATGCATGAAAGTAAGAGGGGAGGTTGGGGCAGGGCATTGTGGGATGTACCAGTGGGAGAGGCTAAATCCTCCTAGAGGAGTTATAGATGCTACCCTAGAAGCAACATTTCGGTCAGAGGTAGAAGGCAGTGTAGGAATTTTATAGGTGAAAGAAAAGAGAGGCATTTCAGGCAGAGGCAAGAGTTGTACACAAACATGGCCTTGTGCAAGCTCATCCTGCCATGAGAGACTTCAGCACTGTTGAAGCACAAGGGCTCCCTTCTGACCTGCTGGTGCTGACTTCCGGCAGGAAATACAAACGCTCTAATCAGAGCTCGACTACAAGAGTCCTGACGGTGTCGTAAACATTGCCTGACATAGATTAATCCTGCCTGCCTGTTGCCAGCATTTGATGGTTGTTCCTCTTTCTTCAACAATGAAGAGAGCCATGTCAGTCTAATGACTGTCATATTATCTCCCATTAACTTCATTATTGGACACTAACTGTTTCTAGTAATAATTCATTCTCTGGTAATGGCTTGGTGTCCGATTCCTGCATAATTACTGTCACAAATGTGATCACACGGGTGCTTGAGGTTGCTTTCTCCATCTGGGTTTGGGCAAATCAACAGAGGGCTCAGCGTTTGTGAGGTTTTCCTGGATGTGACAGAGGAAAATCACCTCATGAGTGACAGGGTCAGAGATTTCTTCTAGGGACTCTGAAAAGCGAGAATCAATTTTTCCCTGTGCTGGGGTTCTATACAGTCACATGGTTCTGAACTTGTGTGAATGTGCGTGTGCCCATGTGTGTGTATGTGTGTTTACTCCCGGGCATGTGTGTGGCTGTGAATTGCTGTCGCTCAATGGAAACACCAGGCCCTACCCTCACTCTAAGAACAGAAAAGGATATCTTGCCAGAAGCTTCTGGCGGATCAAGTTTTATATCCCATGACATATAGAGGCCTTGACTCTCAAATTACTCAAACTCCACTCTAATTCTCCACATTTATTTGCGAGCGGAGATATGCTGCTTATTTGAAGGCCAAGGAGGGGGGTTTATGAAATCATCCATGGTTGAGGATAATGTTTGAAAGAGAGATTTAGTCTGCAATAATCTAGGGGCTTTGCTGATGTGAATTATCGCAGTACGGAGAAAAGGAACCAGAATGAAACTGAGAAAGAACAGAAGATGGATAGAGGTCAATGAGGGGAACTCTCAGATGGGCTTCAGACCTCAGATCAGCCTGCTGACCTGTCCTACCACCACTGTAGGAAAGACAGCCTCTAACAGAAGCAAACTCTCCAAATCCCTCATCTGAGAAAGTCAGGTCTGTCGAGGAGTGAGTTCAACTTCATTCTTGTATGCAAAATCACACTTTGCCTTAGACCAGAGTATTTTTGAAACTTTCTAGACAAATAATGAAGAAGTTTCTCCAGCATGAGTTTTGACCTCAGATTCACAAAATTGAGTTAGTCATGATGCGTTGTTGACATCTATCCATGCAAGAAGCGTCTTTTATGATATTCTGTTTTTTTTTTTTTTTTGGTGTGTGTGTATGTGTGTGTGTCTGTGTGGCCCTATTCACGTTCTTAGTTCACTTCTACACCCGTCTCTCCCTCCCTGTAGAGGTACCGCTACTTGTGTGCCATTTGTATGACTTTGGTGACTCTATTGGTTTTCTGTGGCTGCCTTAACATATTACCACAAACATAATAGCCTTAAATGACAAAAATCTATCATCTCAGTTTCTGGATGTCCTGAATCCAACAGACTTGGCTGGGTTCTCTGCTTAGGATATCACAAGATGACAATCAAGGTGTTGACTGGTCTTGACTCTTCCTGGAGGCTCTCGGGAACAACTGTTTCAATTATTCTAACTGATTGCATACACATCCTTGCTATTGGCGGGAGTAATTCTCAACCTGTGGAAGGTACCTATATTCCTTGGTTTGATTTACCCTACATCTTCAAAGTTAGCAATGGAATGTTGGGTCCTTCTTGTGCTTAGAATCTCTAACTTATCCTCCATTTCTGCTTTTAAGGACTCAGTGGCCCACTTCCACAATACAGAATAATTTCCTTAATGTCAAGTAATTGGCTGATTATTACATCTGTAATTAAGGTCATATAAATCAACATATTTACAGTTTGGGAATTAGGGTATAGAATCTTCTTGTAATTTTGCCTATTGCAATCACCCAACTTTATTTGTTTCTTTCATTTGCTTATTCTTAGGAATAGCCTAAAAAGTTAAGTGCTGCTTGTGAGTACTAAAAACTTAGGGAAATAATTTTGTTCTGTGTCTTAGTGTTTTGGCTTACTGAAAATTTTATTTTGGACTACATCCCATTTTTTATTTTTTGGCCAGTGTGTAGCATGCTGTCATCTTCATATGTTAAATACATTACATTTATTTATCCATTTCCCTAATTGTAAATGCTGAAAACTGAGCTGCAATGAACATCCATGTCTTTCTATTGCTGTGAACCTGCTTGATGTTTCCCTGGGATATGCAGGGGCAGGATTGCTCTGTGAAGGAGAGAAGCACACCTAACTCTGCTAACCAATTAGATGCCACCTGGAATGGTTATACCAAATTGATCTCCCATGGATAGCACATGAATTTCTCATTTCCCCACATGTTTGCCAGGGCTCAGTATTGAATCTAGGCTCTGCCATTTTCTTGCTATGCAAACTCAGGTTAAGATAGTTAGCATTCCTTCCCTTCAGTTTCTTCATGTAAAAAATGGAAGAATACTGACATTTCTCTCTTTCTTTTTTTCTTTTTTTTTGGTACCAGGGATTGAACCTGATCCCCCCCCCCACACACACACAGACACACACCACAGGTGTGTAACTAGTGAACAAAATGGACATTGGGTAACATTTTTATTTCAATTGGCATTTTATTTATCACTAGGGAGGTAGAACATAATTTTGAAGTTATTAGCTGTCTAAATTTTGCTCTCCCTTCTCGTTACTGTGTATTTTGTCTTGAGTGGATGATATATTCTTGTGTTTCATGACCTGTGTTCATCCCCACAAATATTAAAACCAAATCCTTAACTATGGCTAACATTTAAATGTGTTTACATGCGGTGAACTGTGCAGGTTAATTCTGCCCATGGAAGAGAGTTACTGACAGATAATACCTCTTATGACACACAGCATCCTTGCTAGGCAGTAATTCCCCATCTCCATCTGCTTTTGCTCAGTGCCCATGGCTGGGTAGCTGCGCTGCTTAGAGAATGTCACTCTCATTAGGGTTGTGGATTTGTTTCTGGTCTGATGTATCCCAGTTTCCCTCACTCTATGCCTCAGGGCAACAAGTCAATCCCTCACCATCTTTTGGTAGCAAAGAAGAAAGTATTAGAGAGGCAGGAGTTGGACACCCTTTAACTCCATCTCGACCACCAGAAAAATATGTAAAAGACCTGGGAGGAAACAGAAGCTCTCTGTGTGTGTGTGTGGTGTTGTGTTGTGTGTGTGTGTATGTGTGTGTGTGTATGTGCACATGAACCTGTGTACAGGGCAAGGACCATTATAAATGACCTTGTCCATCTGCAAATTGATAAATGGAACTTTCTTACGGATAGAGAAAGCATGATTCATGACTTAAAAACAAAAGGAATTTAATTAAAACATTTTAAGGAGTTGGAAATGAGAAAATTCATACTCCATTAAAATAATGAAAATAGTCTCACTTTTCACTTGATTGGATGGTTATTTTTCATTTTTTATTTTAAAAATTTATTCATTATAAATGTTGTTGAAATGTTATTCTTGAAAAGGTATAATTGGGCTATAGTCTCTGTGGTTTTGGACATGCTCAAGGGACAATGCATACTTATTGTTGTTCAGCTTTTAAAAAAAAACATTTCTTACAATTCCTTTTGATTTTTAAAGTTAATGTTTACTGCTTTGGAAACTTAATTAAAAATAACCATGCAGCACAAGAGGCAAATTCTCCAGAGATTAAAGAGATGAGATTGGATGATGTTGCAGCAGCTGGCAAGATGTTGTTTGTTGCAATGGGGAGTCACGTTCTGTGGTTTGAAAAGGCCAGAAGAGAAAAAGATCTATTGGGCTCGAATGTGAGGAGAGCCCTGCTAGGCCATTTGGCTTTGGGAGCAGCAGTTTTACTGGTTCTAGGTAATTGATAAGTAGGATCTTTCCTCATCAAATATGGCCAGCACAATACACTGCTTGGGGTTTCAGTGGTCTTCATGGAACAGCTTCTGACTTGAGGCTAAGAAGCAGAATTTGTTGAATCTTCTTGTTTTCTTACTCCATAAAAAGAGTTTTCCACCCAAGTTTTAGTAGCTGGAAGAAAATGTCTATAAGTATTGATTATGGATAGATCTATTAAAATAGATATATGGAATAACCAAGCACCATGGAGCACTAGATTTTCTCCTTTCTTCCTCCAAATGCCACAATAAACTGGATAGGTCAGCTTGATTCTCCTTCAATGAGAGGAAAGGCTTCTGCATAGGGCTACAGGGTCCTCTGAAGACTTCTGCCTGTGGGCAACTTGGTGGACTGATGAGTTGTCTCAGCTCTTAACCCATGCTCAGTATCCATGGGAGTGGGCTTAGTCATCTATATGGTAGCTTTTCCAGTGCAATGGGACAACAATTTGAACTCAGGAGCCCTGCCATACTCAGGAACAGTTAATTTCTGCTGTGGTCAGGTATTTGACTTTTATGTCTTGGAGGATTTCCAGATACAATAATCTTGCTCACATTTTCCAGAGACCTTCTTCTAACCCAATGTACCAAAGTATGGTAACAGGACACTTCTGCTTTTCTTTTGCATAAATCCAATCCTAGGTATGATAAATTCTGGAGTGGAGTAACTGATGCATCCCAGAAAACTCTAGTTAAAAGGACTGTGGGTGGCAGATACAAAGCAACTAAAGCAGTGTCCATAAATTATAACCACAAGTGATAATAACAATGAACATTTACTGAGTGTTACAAATGTTTTTCAGCATTGTGCTAAGCCCTTTATGTGCATTATCTCACTTAATCCTCTCAATGACCCCATGAAGTAGGTATTATGAGCATCATTTCCACTTTACAATGAGGAAATTGAAATATGGAGAGGAGCACAGACTTGCCCAAGCTAGTAATTAAAGGGTTGGGATTGAACCAATTTTATATCATTCCTGTGCCCAAGCTATCAACCACCACTCGAGTAACTGCTGCCCCAGCTGAGAAAGGCTAAGCTTTGATCACTTCCTATGTATGAAATACTGTGAGGGATACAAGGAGGATTGCATTTACCTATTTTGAGGGTCAAGAGAGTGGTTCAGATAGCAAGTACTCAGATTTTAGAGGAAGAGAAATCTCTGTGGGACAGAATTGTCAGAGAAGTCATTACAGGGTAGGTGGAGCTGAAACATGAAAGAGAATTTGGGCCTGTCTTTTAAAGAAGGGGATGGTTTCCGGAAAAATAAGGAAAATTCAATCAAGTTCTTAAACTTATCTGAAAACATACACACACACACACACACACACCACACTCAGTCAAATGTCATGTGATAGAAGGTCTTCTGACCCTTGGCTAGGGTGATATATTAAGGTCCTATGATAACTTTTACTTTCTTGAGAAAAGCCATCTTTAAAAAATCAGTTATCCCAGGAGATAGGGAACATTCTGTCTTGAAAGACTTGCCCCACATATCTTACTCTAAAACCTAATGTAATGAAGCTAGTCATATGCTAACATCCTTTTTACTTTTCAAAACTCAGGAGGAGGACTGGAGTGGTGGCTCGGTGGTTATGGCAGTTGCCTGGCATTCACAAGTACGCAAGTTCAAATCCCAGCACCATGTACACAGCGAAGTGTCAGAGGAATGAAAGTTACATGAAAAATTAAATAAAAATTGCTTCTCTCTTACTCTCTCTCTGTCCCCTCTTTCTTTAAAAAAAACAAAAACAAAAAGTCAGGAGGATTCCCACATGGCCGCTGCTTCGACAGACCCGTAACGTATTAATGGAATTTAGTCTAGAAGAGACTAATCCACAGAAGTATACCAATTTAGAAGCAAGAACCAAGAAGAACTTGAGCTACTAGCCAGAGCTTGGCTCTGCCCTTCTGAACAAGAGGGAGCTCTTGGACACAGGAGCTTTGCCTTTGACAGTCAGTTGTGTCTTCCCGTGCCTGGCACAGTCTTCTTCATCCTGAATTATTCGATGGCACCATGTGCATGCCATGCAGTCTAACAGAGCACATTATTATTATTCAAGAGTGTGTGACTTGAAATTGAAATGCTCACACGGTTGTGAACTCCAACAGTGTTAAAAATAAATCCCTTTATCTGTGCTATATTCCTGGGCTGGTTCTCTTTTCCATTGGAGCCCCCTTTAAAAAATGTGTGGACTGCATGGTGAACAAGATCGAATGTGACTTTGCAGAAATAGAATGCTTGGTTTCTCCTTTTTCCCTCTCCATTCGACAATGCAAGATGAATTCACTCCACGGGAACCTTTTGTGGGTTGCACTGCTCAGGCTATTTGCAGTTTTCTGGGGGCAAGGCGGCTCACGCTACATTTATCACCCCCTGCCGCCGGCTACAATTCAACCCACTCCGAGCCACTGAGCAGAGGTGCTGATGGGGGCTCTGGCATTACAATTCCACATCATAATGGAAGTGCAGGGAAGCAAAAGACAAATGAATCAGGGCCACTCCAAGTCTCCATGGAGAAAGAGGTCACAAAGTGTGACATTGGGTGATGGTTCCAAAGATGAGTGCACCGCAATAATAAATATATGGTTGCTTTTCTCTCCCTCTTGTATTTCTTTCTTCTGGTAATCCTAGCTTGAAAAGTGAGTTTCTTATTGTTAGAATCATCAACTCATATTGACATGGTAGCCTCAATTTCACTGCAATCACCACGCTCAACATGGCCAAAGCAAATAAATGATAAGAGGACTTGACCTGTCTTCTCTGTCTTCCTCTACTTTACCCAAGGGCTTGTTCTCTAAAGAAACAAGTAACAATAGCCACAAAAATATGGGCAGAGTGTAGCGGCTGGGTAGATTTAAAGTATTAGTCAAGCTGAGTTATGCTGCAGATGTGAACCATCAAATCTTCCAAAACCGAAAGTGCATTTTCATGGAAGATGGTAGAGAACTCTGTTTCACAGCCCATGAAGGATCCCAGGCTAATGGAGCACTTCTTCATTGCTGTACCACGAAGAGCTGCACGCAGCAACATCTAGGGATTCACAATAGTCCAGTAGAAGAACAATTTGTAGAAGGGTCTCCTACTGGTAATGAAATTCTTTGACTCAGATATGAACCAAATTGTTTCTACTCACAGTCTATTGATCAGGACCAATCATATGGACCACCTAACTGTAAGGAATCTAAGGAATATAATCTGGTAGTGTGCCAAGAGGGACAGGAGAATTGGTTATGGGTCAATCTTAGCCATTTTGGTCCTGGGGATTGAACCCAAGGGCGCTTAACATCCCCACATCCGCAGCCCTTTTTATGTTTTATTTTGAGACAGGGTCTTGTGAAGTTGCTGAGGCTGGCTTTGAACTTGTGATCCTCCTGCTTCAGCCTCCTGAGCCACTGGCATCACACTGTACCCAGCCTAGACATTTCTACTCTTGCAGCATTATGTCTGTTCTACTGGTTGGCTGGTGAAGTAGGCTGAGTGGAATGGTGCTGCGTCTTCCAATTTAAATAAACCCTGTACATTTATAATTCCTTTTAATTTCCAGATACGAAGATGTTCACTAATGGTTGAAGAGTCAGAATTTTTCTGTGTTGAAAGAGCTATATCAAACCTGTTGAAAGGATGAGAAAAATGAGAATTAGAGAGATTGCAGGTTATCTACAACCTCCCCGCTGAGAGTGAGGTGGGTGGAGTTCCAGGTCTGTGCTCTTTTTGTGGCCCCATGTTGCCTTTCTGCTATTTCCTTTGGCATCAGGAGGTAAGATGGTGCATGTTTGTCCACCACTGCAGAAAAAAAAAAAGGAGAACCTATGACAATCAATGAGAAAGAAGATATAGTGAAAGTGGATAGTGTATAGATTATTTTCAGTGCTGATAACTGAAGGTGCTTACTGCTGTGTTTAGAACTGATACGATTTTACGTTATTCACTCTTTGCTTTACCTGATCTTATTCTTCCTGACTTTCTGATCATAACATTAATGACAATATTTTCCTTTTAGTTCTCCTAAGGATTCAGAGTTGGGTCTAGGGTCATGTGGATATTCATCTATGAAGTACTTCCTATGATTTTATGCCATGATACATAAAGAAATGTTAACATGGGGTGGGCCGGAGCAGTGGCTTGGTGGTTATGGCGCTTGCCTGGCATGCGCCAATACATGGGTTCAAACCCCAGCACCCATGTACACAATTAAGTGTCAGAGCAACAAAAGCCACATGAAAAACTCAATAAAATTGATTCTCTCTGTCTCTCTCTCTCTTACTGTCCTTCTCTCTTAAAAGAAAAAAAAGAAATATTAATATAGGACAATATCCTGGAGTAGAACACTAACATTACTCAATCCCAGAGGCAATAGCTCATGAGTTCTGAATGCCCCATGTCCCAGCCTGGCCACCTACGGGAATGCGGATCAGTCCTTCAACATCCAGGTGTTGATGTGCAGATGAGAAGCTTTGGTCTTCGGAGACGAGCACCTTACTGGGTACACACTTCTCTTAGACATGTACAATTTTGGGGTAGAATTATGTCCATATTTATGTCTGCTGATTTGAGTACTTAGAGATATGCGTCAGATGTGAATGTTAAAAGGAAAAGTGTCACCTTACCTTGACCCATTTGAAAGTCAAGGAGTCCTGGAAGAGTCAGAGTCACATCAATGTCTGGAGAGTAGAATGGATACCATAGCAAGTTAGACAAGCTTGTCACCCTGGAGTGCCATTTGGAGCCATTCTGGAAGCATAATGAAGCCATTTTAAATAAGGGATATTTTCAGCATAAAGTGCTTAACAGATCAAATACCACTAGAGGCTTTTGCAGGTTTCAGAGGAGGCAGAATGGAAGGCCACACTGATGAAACACTACTAACAGGCAAATGCTCCCTTTTGCAACAACGTGAGCAGCTCACGGGGTTTAACTTAGGAGACAGTGCTTTGGTGGCTGACTTAGGTAATGAGCATCTGCTGGGAAGACCTTGTGAGCATTATTTGTGCCCATGTCTGTGCAAAAATGTCTGTTCCTTTTATGGTGTGGGACTTGAAATGAAATACATTGCATGCCATTGAAGGAAAATGGTTTGATCACTGTCTGGTCCTATCTTTTTGGTCCTTTATAATTCTTTTCTATGTCACTGTTTGACGTCTATCATTACAATGCTGCCAGACCATTTCTTCCCACCCTTTCTACCATGTGGAGATCTCTTTGTTAAAAACAAGGATGCTAATGCTGTTCCCATTGCATGTTTGTGTGTGTGTGTGTGTGTGTGTGTGTGTGTGTGTGTAGCATGGACACACTTGTCTGTGGAGCCTGGACTGGAGGCTGGAATTCCCTTCTAACATATTCACTAACTCCCTACCCAGCAATCTGAATGTTGTGGAGTAGACAGAAGTAGGTCAGGATGGGAATTGTCCTATCTCAGCATATTACGAGGTGGGTGTGACAAGTGAGTGAGTTGTCAGTTCAGAGACAGGAGTAGGAAAAATCGCAGAGGGGGAAAGATAGGAAGGGAGATCATATAAATTATCATCCACCCTGGGACACTTATGGGAATGAAAGGGGGTGCTATTAATAATTACCCTGGTACAACATGTGTAAATTGGGGCTGTCCTGGGCAATCTGGGATGAACAGTGAACCCGGGGATGTCAAAACATCAGGAGAGGAACAACTTCATAGTAGAACTTAGCCTTTCCATGGGAATGACACCAAGAACATGGCCAAGGTCTTATATTGGAATAAAAGCATGAAATAAATATATAAAAATAGAGTGGGGTGGGCATGAGAACTAAGGTCTCCCAGGATCCATGCAGACTCAAAAGGCTACCAGAGCTAACAAGAATTGCACTCAGCGAGGTGAGAGTCATGTGCACCTGGAGGAACCCAGAGCACTCAGCTGTTTGTTCCTTTTGAAGGCCAGCAGCTGCCTCCCTGCCCCTGTGGAAATCTTTACATCTATCTAAAAGGCAAAGTTCCCCACACTTGACATCTGTCCGGAATGGGCAATTTACATGAAATAGAAGCAGTCTAAAACTGCCAGGTTTATTAAGGTTGAAGAGTGCAAAGACTTTTTGGCAGAGGCCTTTCAGGGACAGACCATCTGAGGAGCACCCTATACATTACTTTCTGAATTGTATTCTATACATAAAGCTGATATTGGATACAATAAAGGGGGAAAATTCTAAGAATATCTGTGAGATATCTTGTTTAAACTGATACATTCAGCAAGAGGTTTTGTTAGAAATTCTAGGAGCACTGAGCTTTTAGAGGAAAGCATCTGCCACCCAGCAGACCACAGATTGACTGACTGACTGATTGATTGATTGAATGACTCATTCATTCATTTACTCACTCACTTTTTCATTCGTTGAGTACCTACGAGTATGTAGGCATCATACTTAGCACGGGGGAAGCAGAGGTGTATGAAACGTGGTCTCTACCATGGAGGCGTAGCTAGTCTAGTACAAACATTGTAAGAAATGACTCCTACTATTAAAGTACTGAAGCAAGAAGGGATTTAGGAGTCAGGAAAGTGGCCTTCTGAGCTCATGCTTAAAAGGGTATGTTGGAGTTTGAGAAGTACACAACACAAAGAAAGAATTTCTAGGCAGAGGAAGCAAAGGGGGATGTGGTGTCCGGGAAAGGAATAGATGCTTAGCTGAACTGATGGGCAGCGGGGGAAAGAGTAATAGTGCAAAATAAAAACCTGGGTCCCTGTTGGACTGCTGGGTCCAGATGTTGAAGTGACAGCAAAGGAGGAGCAACTCTGAACTCACGACAGGAGAAAGGAAGGTCTGGGGAATTCATAATCCAATGAAAAAAGAGAAAACAATAGGGGAAACAGAGCCATAGACCCCCAGATGGGAGAAAGGAGCAAAATTCTCAGAAGCACCTTTACAAGGTCTAATAGACACATACAGTCCAATGCCTCTTAACTGCCTTTGTGGGCCTCAGCCCTGTGGCTGAGACTCATGGTGATGGGGCTGCTGGGACTCAGCACAGATGTTAGGGTAATGGCACCACAAAGCCTTCATAAAGGGACCAACCCAGCCCACGTCTTGCCTCCAGGAAGCATCTATGGGTAGACAAGCTGGAGTGATTTTTTTTTTTAATGTTTTAAATCTACTCTTCAAAGCTAGGAAGATGACTCAGAGGGAAAGTTAAGTGCTACACTGGGAGGCTTTGCCCCAGGCTCAGGATCCAGCCCTGGGTAAGTTCTCTGACCAGACCTTGAGCAAGCACTCATGGAGAACATTTTACTAAAGGGCCATGCTACCTGCTGGCGCAGAGTAGACTGGAATCAGGCAGTTTTTAGTGTTGGTAAAACATGATCCCTTAGATCCTAAGCCATGCATTTAGTAAGAGGCGCTCATACCCTTTGTGGTATTGCTAATTGTCCCACCAGGCTGGCTCCCAGGCAGTTCATGTAGAGGGGAACTTGGCTCCAAAGCCTAGCTCACCCCTGTCATTATGGCAGTGGAATATACAAACCCAAACCATCAAATAAACAAACAGACCCAATCGTATATTTCTGTTATTCATTTCGCAATTCTGCTTCCTTTGGGAATGTGAGGATTGTTGTCTTCTGCCCAGTAGCATGTGACCGTGCTGAAGGTCAGGGGCAACATACCAAGTGGATCTTTCAAGCACTGTCCATTCCAGCAAGGGCTGAGATCAAACACGGGGGTGCTGTGTTTTGGAACCAGAATACTACAGCTACCCTTAGCTCTCCGTAAAGACATATCAGTTAAGAATGTGGTTGTTGTGGGTCACAGTTATATGACTTCCACCACAATCCTTATGCCCATCCTTCATTACAGAGGTAGGGACAAATGTCTCATTCATTTTTTTTTTTTTTAGAGAGAGGGACAGTGAGAGAGAGAGAGAGAGAGAATGAGAGAATTAATTTTATTTAGTTTTTCATTTGGTTTTTGTTGCTCTGACACTTTGTTGTGTAAATGGTACTGGGGTGTGAGCCCGAGCCCGGGTCCCTGCACATACGAGGCAAGCGCCGTAACAGCTGAGCCACCACTCTAGCCCATCTCATTCATTTTTAATACAAATATTTATTAAACAATGATTATATCCAGGGACTGTACCAGAAGCTGTGGATGGAGTGTCAGAGGGTGGCCAAGGGCAGTTTAGAGGTTTACATTTTGATGGGCTTCCGAATTAACAAATAAAATAATTACAGATTGAACTATAATGCCTAATGCCTCCATATAGAACTTAGCCCCTTTCCAAGGTCTTACATATATTTTAAGTTGATCCATATGAAATTGTTGATATGACTCCCTTTGAAATGGCACTATCATAGGTTCAAATTGATACTAAGCCAATTAATGGTCATAACAACCCTAGAGATGAATACCCTTTAGCAAGTTTGTGACAGAATTTGGATTTAAAATTCAGTTTGATTTCAGGGTCCAACCTCTTTGTTATTATGTTAAATACACAGGAAGAAGAGTTGGAGAGGAACTGAAGAAGGTCCTTTAGAATAGATAGCAAAGACCTCTCCAGAGGAAGACACTAGAGCTGAGACCTGGAGGATGAAGATGATTTTAAGAAATGCAACTGTTGGGGCTGGAGAAGTGGCTCAGTGGTTACAGTACTTGCCTGGCATGCACAAGGTCCCAGGTTCAAACCCCAGCACCAAATACACAACTAAGTGTTGGAGCAACAAAGACCACATGAAAAACTAAATAAAATTGGTTAAAAAAAGAAAAGAAAAGAAATGCAACTGTCATTTGTCAAGTGCTCTGAAACTCCTGAGAACAACAACAACAGTCTCATTCCAGGAGTGCAGAGCACATTGCCAAGGTCCAGGCTTCCTATTGACCACCTCTGGGGCTGGCCTCTCGTGCACAATTCTACCACTTTCTGGAAGGAATGCAGCCTGGCAGGTGAACCTGGAGTGTGAGCCTTCACTGCAGGCCTCCATAAATGAAGCAACTCTAAGGGTCCCTAAAGGCTTCAGGTTCAAGACCCAAGTCAGCAAAACCCTAGTGACCTAGACTTGTCAGTGACACTTCAGTTGTGCATATTCTCTGCATAAAAAAACTGTGCCTCCCGCATGTGCACAGTTCTGTGAGTGTGAATTCGTCACCACAGCCTCCCAGACTGAACTTTTCTCAATGCCTGCATTCCCTTGCGAGTCACCAACTCCACTTTCCCCTCAAGTTCTGCAACTAATGAAGTGTCTCCACTGAGGTGTGCAAGGTGACCAAGGCAAGGTGTCTGTGACACAGACGTCCTTAAAATATGCATTTTCCTCTATTGCACAGCTAGTCTGTCTCCTCTCCCCTTATTGGCCTAGGTCTGCCCAGGTCTGAAAGGCTAATCTTAAGCCATCTTTTTTTTTAGATTTTTTCTTTTTTTTAATTGAGAGTTTTATTATAGAACAACCATACAAGTTTTTAACAAATTAATAATAAAATGTGTATAGATTTTGGATATTAGAATAACCCCCAGGAGTGCCCCCCCAATTACCCACCCTTATCCCTCCCTTCCCCTTCCCACAATATCTCTAAAAAAGTATTATGTTGTATAACATTACACCTTATCTGGATTTAACACATGATACTAGACCACCTCTCTCAATGGCCAGGGTCTAGTTCCAGCCTCCACAGATGAGTGGAGACATTCGACCCTTGGTTCTCTGGGTTAAGCTGATTTTACTCAGCATAATTTCTTCCATAGCCATCCATTTAC
>PVKS010025434.1:0-29880 GCA_004027875.1 Aplodontia rufa
TGTCTGTCCCATAAAAGCTTCTGCTTCTGTACAGTACTGCCAAACCTCCTGAAGCACTAAGCTTCAGGAGGGAAAGGTGGCAGAGGAGACCAAGGGAACAGTTTGGGTTCCAGTAACAGTCAATCAGCATTGCACAGAGCAAAACTGCTGTCCAAGAATAGATAACATCTGTCCTGGCATATCTCTCACAAGGGGGACTGCTATTGTGAGTAACAATGGGTAGCCACTTCCCTGGGGAACACTCCCTAACAAGGCTGATGGAAAAGCAGGTGGAAAGAACGCACAGTGGATTGTTCCTGTCCAAACAAATTCTCATGCAAATCAAAAGGGGGAGAACATGTGATGCGGGGAGGGATTATGGAATGCCTTTTAAATGCACTTCAGGTTTCTGTGTGGCTGGATGCTATTTGGGTTCATTACCAGCTTTTCTCAGTCCTTTTCAAGTCCCATGTCACCCTGATTTCTTACAAATACTTATTTAATGTCTTAAGCTTGTTTTCAACTTGATTATGGGTAAAACTGGAATTATAGCTTTGGAATAAAAAAGGTTAGGGTTCTAAACTTTGCGAACTTTTTTTTGTCCTTTTAATCATTCTTTCACAACCCTAGCCTTTTTGTAGAAGATACTTTACTGAACCAGTAAATAAAATGGATCAAAACTAGCCCCGTTAATACACCTAGGAAATGAAACCATGGGAGGGTAGCTGAACCGTCACTGGAGCTGGTGGCGTCCACAGGCAGCCACTGTAGAGCATGGGCAGGGTCACATAAGTGATCCCATGACCTGAGTCCATCCCAGTTTAGAATGTATCAACTTTTGGTGCAGAAGTGTTAAGAAATAAGAAAACAACTAGCAGAACTTGTTCCCAAAATAAGGTAGGCAGGATGAATGTAACCCTTTGGGGTATTTGTTCTGTGTGGGGACCCACCATCAACATTTCCTCTCCTACTCACTTTTCTACCTCCAAGACCCAGAGTATTTTGTGGGCTTGTGCCTAGGACTAGCACAGCCTTGGGTGAATGCGAATGCTTTTCCTGTGTAAGAGCACAAGACATTTTAGGAACAGGAAAAGCCCATCCGGTCTAACATACCTGCCCTTTTTAGGTTTATCTTAATCTCACCTTCCTGCATTGTTACTTTCTTCATCTTCCTGGAGAAAAACATTTCTCATATGTTTCTCATGATCTCTTTTCATTAGACACACCTTTCAGTACCATTATCTTTAAAACCAATGATTTCTGAAAATAGTTCACTAGGCTAATAGACGGCTTGTAGATTTTCTTTTTGTAGTCAGAAACCTCAAGGGTGAAAGATAAGACTCCAAAGCAGCCTGATTGTGTGCGACGGGAAGGTCACCTGACCTGATCATACATACAGCTTTCATCATGAATTATCTTATTTATCATGGTCTGGGTACCAACATTTTTTTTTCTTAGAGTGTTCAATGATAAGGGATATGCTGATGTGGAATAGGAGTCATTATGAAGAAAACACGCAGGTGGCTGAAGATTAATCAAACAGCAGAGACCTGTTAAAAAGCTTAACATTCTCTGAGCCTTTCCGCGCCCCTTGTTTCACATTTCAAATCTGGAATTTACACTAGGGTGAGGTAAACCACTCACCATCATAAAGAAGGTGAAATATTTATTCAACAGATGTCTCATTACTCCAGAAAAATGCACATTTTTCAGTAGAAAAGCCAAAAGATGGATCTTTCACGCAAGACCTTAGAAGCAATCCTTGGCAGCATTTATATTTAGGGTCTGCAGACTGTATGCACTGAATGTTCACTCTAACTCTGCAGGTCAACGACTCCCTGAGAAGACACCAAAACTGTCTGCCAGATGTCGACCACTGATTAATTTGTCTTAAGTTCAGCCAAAAGGGAAGAAAATATGACGGGTGGAGCCTGAACAGCAAGCACAATCAACATCTGACCAGCCAAGGTTTCCTGTCACCTTGGGAACAAAATTGATTGGCACTGGCTTCCTGTGTACAAGTTAAAAACCAGTGGCAACTGCAGTAACAAGAATAAACTACAGATAAGAGACTTGGAAATTAAATCAAGTCATGTCACCAAAACTTCATCTTGAAACCCTAAGAAGAAAAGTCCTGAGAGAGCTTTTGAAGGCATTTTTGAAGTTATTTTTTAATTAAAGTAAATTTATTTATTATAAATTTTCTATTTCTGCCAATCTGAAATCATAAAAAGGGAGATACGAATTTACATTAGGGGTCATACATTTTGCCTGACTGAGTACTTTGAAAAGATAAAATTTTGGGGTTGGGGATTTAGCTCAGTGGCAGAGCGCTTGCCTAGCACGCGCAAGGCCCCAAGTTCTGTCCTCAATTCTGAAAAAAAAATAAAATAAAAGATAAAATTTTACTAATACACTGGAGAGATGTTTTGTTTTTGTTTTTTACTCTATTTAAATTACAGCTTTCTGGAAGCAGAGGGGATCTTTTCTACGAGGATAGTTTCAAGTGTTCACATGAACTAAATATTACAAATGTACTTTGTAAACTTTTTTTTTTCCAGTGCTAGGATTGAACTCAGGGCCTCACATATGCTATGCAAATGCTCTACCATTGAACTACATCCCCAGCCCAAAACTTTCGAAATATGTGATTATAGGAAGCAAAAGAGAACAAAAATAGAACAAAAGTATCAATATTTACCTTTCTTTCTGTTTGATTGGTTTTAAAATTTTCTGGGGTATTGTTGGCATTACAATGAAAAGGTTTATTTTTTGTTGAAGTAGTTAGCATGTGTTTGGCCTCACTGGATTCTATTTGTGTTCACTGTGGATTCTGAAACTTTATTTCTTCTTTTGGCGAGGGGGTACCAGGGATTGAACCCAGGGGCACTTAAGCAATGAACCACATCCCCAGCCCTTTTCTTATTTTTTTTTTTTCTATGAGACAGGGTCTTGCCATGTTGCCTAGGGCCTCAGTACGCTGCTGAGTCTGGCTTTGAAAAGGCTGGCTTTGAACTTGTGATCCTCCTTCCTCAGCCTCGCAAGCTGCTGGAATTACACGTAAGCACCACTGTGTCTGGCCTGAAATTTTATTTCTTATTGCTCTACTCATTCATTTATAAATATTTATTGAGCACCTACATGTGTGGAGTTACATCCATAAATTGAGGATATAACACATTAAATAGCAAGCTTAATTTTCTCTTTATTTTAAAAAATTCATAGTGAAGTTTCCCAAAAGGTTAGACAAAAGAGATGGGTGCAAATTGTTGAAGAATAATGAAATAAGAGAAAGAAAATGTTTGCAAAATATACTTTCTTTGATAATTTAAGTTGGTAGATATAAAACAACGACCATTTTAATTGTGACTTTTTAAATCCACTTAATTTCCTTTTCTATTATTCTGATTTCAGAACCACTCTTCAACTTTATTTACTCTTTAGGCAAGTATATATAAATTACAAAATATTCCTCAGGGTATTTCAGAATTCATGCATTTTCTGTTACTATTACCAAGGGCAGATTATGGAGTCCAGCTGCCTGGGGTTCAAATTCAGGTTCTACCCTTTAAGACTGTGTGATTCGGGCAAGTTTCTTAGTCTATATGTGCATCAATTTCCTTGTCTGCAAAATGGGGATACAAATTATACAGTTATAGTTTTGCCTCAGTGTCTGTGGAGCACTGGTTACAGAATTTCCCTTTGACATGAAAATCCGCAGGCACTCAAGTTCCTTATATAAAATGATGTAGTACTCATAAAACCCACGAACATCCTCCTGAATTCTTTAAGTCATCCCTTGATTACTACATTTTTTTAAGAGAAAGAGAGAGAGAGAGAGAAAGAGAGAGAGAATCAATTTTATTTAGTTTTTCATGTGGCTTTCATTGCTCTAACCCTTCATTTTGTTGGTGGTGCTGGGGTTCAAACCGTGTTCTCCGAGCATCCCAGTCAAGCGCTATAACTGTTGAGCGACCACTCCAGCCCCTCTAGATTACTTCTAATACCTAATATAATGTAAATCCTCTGTGATTAATTGTTATATTGTTTCATGTCAGGAGCAATTACAAGCAAGAATCATACATGTTCAATAGAGAGGCAATTAAAAATTATTTTCGATCTGTAGTTGGTTGAATGCAGGGATGCAGATGGAACTCACAGACACCTAGGGCCAACTGCACTAATGTGATTGTTGGGAGGATTCATTGATAGAGTAAATGTAAGGCGCTTAGAACAGTCCTTGGTACATAATACATGCTTTGTAACTCTGAACTGCTTTCTTATTAATGTCCTCAGTGTTTCTGCCACCTTCAGCACTGCGATCCTAGCTGCAGCTTTCCCTGTTGTGCTGCATTCTGTGGCTATGAATTCTCTTGTTGTCACTATCGCTGAGGTACCATTGGTAACCACACTGTTCCACTGCTGTAGAAGTACCATTGATTCTTTTTCCTGCCGCCATTGTTTCTATCACTGCAGTTATCATCAGCTACTATAGGTGCAGTATGCAAATGCATATGAGTGCAGATAAATCTGGAGAATCCTTTTTGAAATGTTAATGGTGGTCATCTCTATTGTGGGAGTGAGTGCCTGTAAAATAATTAAAAAAAAAATTTAACACAGGGCTTCACTATGTTGCCTAGGCTGGCCTTAAGTTCCTGGGTTCAAGGGATCCTCCTGCCTCAGCCTCCGGATGAGCTGGTATTACAGACATGAGTCATCCCTCCTGGTTATATTTTTGGTTTTGCTTAAATATACTTTTCAAATTTATTCGATAACCATCTATTACTTGTACAGTCCATTAAAAATTCTAAAAATGAATAAAGGCCGGAGAAACATCCATGTCTCATGTTTTAGCAATATTTTAAGCTGTCTCATGTCCAAAACTACCTTCCAGAGAAAGGAAGGGTGTACAACACACCCTTCCGTAGAAGGAGGGTGCCTTATATTATATATCACCCCATTATAAAATAGGCATAGGAGACAGGGCCCGAGGACACAATTTATCTGCTGTCTAACTACATAGAGTACATGAGACATTTAATTGCTGATATTTATTGTTATTTTTACCTTGTGTCAAACTCTTCCTCACTTATCTTTATGTTTAAGAAGAAATATTTTGATAAGAGGAGCGATCTTTTGTATACTTTAGCCAAATCATTCCCAGGAGAATGCCCTTGGGTTGGCCCATAGCTCAATTTTGAACAATTACCCTGACATTATCCTGAGAACAATCCCCACAAATTCTACTAAGAATAAATAAAGCACAATGGAGTATAATTATCCTTGGAATCTAGGAAAAGCTGTGATATTTTAGTCAGGAAATCTAAGTGCTCTTTTTCCAACACATGAATTTATTATGCTTTTGTAACAAAATAATTTAGAATGTGGAACAAGTTAGATTCCTCAGTTACTTATCTGGGGGCTGCAGAATGTGGTGGGGACAGGGGTTACCAATTGTCAGCTTGGGTGAATATATCCTCCTGACGATTGTCTCTGCAGTACCAATGGTTCTGATTCCAACGGAATAGAATTGTCCTGAGCAGCAGAGCTGAGGAAACAATTCCACCAGTGGTCTTCAAACTTCTCAAAGCTGGGGCTTCTCAGTTGAGAAAGAATAGAAAATCTGACCAATTAGACTAATAAACAGAGCAAGTGTATACAGAATTGGACTCCTGGAGACAGGACAAGGGCCCAGACCCCACCAGCCTACTTCTCCTCTATGGCCCCAGGAAGCAGAGTTGGAAAAACCTGACTTAAGAGCAAAATGTGTAAAAATCCACAGCTAGCCACAGACCCAGCTACAATTCTATCCTTGAATAAGCAATACAGACTGATGGTTCCCATAAGATTCTCACAATTCTTTGTAAACAAGTTTCTTAAGTTCTTTGTCTCAGTTCCTTGGCTGTAAACAGTGCCAACATCCTGTGATCCTAATAATTTTAGTAATAAATCCAGTTATAGGAACCCAGTGTAACGGAGCAGATAAGAACTGTCGAGGTTTTGTGAGGCCAGAAGTGAAACTAGTTTTATAAAATCCTTTTAAAATTTTCTCAACTGGCAACTAATGAGTTGTTTCAGT
Organism: Aplodontia rufa; assembly: GCA_004027875.1. Taxonomy (NCBI): domain Eukaryota; kingdom Metazoa; phylum Chordata; class Mammalia; order Rodentia; family Aplodontiidae; genus Aplodontia; species Aplodontia rufa. The sequence goes on from PVKS010025434.1 coordinate 6,059, forward strand.
TCCAGAGCTGTGGTTCTGATAAGGTCACTGATCATTGCCTCCATACCGTGCTCTGTCACTAGATGCATAGTTAATGGGAACCTCCCTGAAACTTGGACCAGGATCCCTGAGATCATGGCTTCCAAACAGGAGTCATTCCTGTTGTTACTTTTTTCTTTCTGGAGTCCTTCTATACAGAAAAACAGAAGTAGGAATATATAGTAATTTAAATGTTTTAATGTACACAGACACTTAAACATACATGTATTCAAGTATATGTTTTAGCGTATATATATGTAGTGTGTGTGTGTGTGTGTGTGTGTGTGTATAGTGGTGGGGGGAGAAACAGAGAGAGATAGGCATCTCCACAGGGATTGAATCTAGAATCCTCAGAAGGTACTGACATCATCACATGCTCAAATGATTTATATGAAATGTGTAGTATTTATATATTGCCTACACACATTGTCCTATATGCTTTAAATCATCTCCAGATTACTTATAATGCCTAATACAGTGTAAATGCTATGTAAAGAGTTATAGTGTAACGTTTTAAAAAATTACAAGAAAAAAGTCTACATGTTCCATACAGTTGCAATGTTTTCAAAATATTTTTGATCTGTAGTTGGTCAAATCAACCCACTTGCAGAGGAAGGATACAGAGGGCGGACGGTATCTGTACAGAAAGCTAGATTCTCTCCCCACCCCCAATAACTTCCCAGCCCTGTTGAGGATGAATTTCTAGGTCAGACTCTAGAATATCATATAAGTATATAATTTATATATAGAATATTTTCTCTCTAAAAATTCTATTTATAGAGAAAAAATTATATGTAGAATACTTAGAAGTTTTACAAAATTTCCCTAAGGCACTATGATATCAAATTAGATGATTTCTCTCAACTTTCCAATGTTGTCTTTTTGACTTTTCCCAAAGCTCCTGGCTCTAAAATGTGGCTGCTGACACCTAGACTATCACTATGCCCGTCATGCCCACAGCCTCCAGCAAGCAGTGGGAATGGGGGAAGGGACAAGCATTTATTAAGATCTAATGTGCACCAGACAATAAAAGTTCACAGACATGGCAATAAAAAATGGACATACACGGTCCTTGCCCTCAAGGAACTTACAATCTAGATTATTGAATTATACAGTTTATCCGGAATAACAATGATTTAGGAAAAAACATATTGGATCAAATAATCACGTTTAAGCCTTGCCTTAATTATTTAACTTATTAATATTGTGCAGATCCAGATATTCTGATGTTATTTGGGGTTGTACACACTCTCTTAAGATCATAAAACTATGGGCATCATAAGCCAATTTCAGAGAGACTTATTGACATCATACGAAAGATATCCTGAGATACCCTCCCCATCCTTCACTGGTATCAATCTGAATGATGTAAAACCCAGCTCCCAGCTGGGGGATTGCTGTCCAGGAGGTCTGTTTCTACTTTCATGACCTACAGTTGGTTCAGTATGCCCCCTACAGGTTATATGTGGAAGAACGGACTTAAATCAGAAATGCAAAATTATGAGGTCACCATTTTTTAAGTATTGTTTACTAAGTATGTCTCCTACTCTTTCGCTGATCCCAAGGATTTTACATTTAACTCAGGAGGTAGTTATCTCTGTGCACATGCTTCCAAAATATTTAGCAACCAAGCTCGTACACTCAGTCTGTCCAAAACCAAAATAATTAGACCTGCCCTCCCCAGACCTCACATGTGCGTGATGCTTCATTATTGAGTTCTCACTCACCCAACTGGAAGTAAGTTCATTTTATCCCAAACTTCCCTAGTGTGTAAACCCTTCCTTTACATAGTTTTTGGCTAAAAGATAAACCATTTCTTTTGATTTTTGTCCCCAATGCATTTAACACTTGATGAGTAATGAGGACGTAGTGGGCGATGAGGCATTTTCAGAGTTGGGAAAATCCACTTCCAAGCCTGATTTAAAATGTAAAATAAACTCTTCTCAGATCAGTGGTGGCAAATCAAGCCATTATCGCCGTGGTCAAGATGATAAAGATCACCTGATCAAGAATTTGGATGAAGACAATTTCCACTGCAAGATTTGCATGATTAATTTTTTAAAAAGTTGGAGTTTTTTTTTAAAGAGAGAAGGACAGTGAGAGAGAGAGAGAGAGAGAGAGAGAGAGAAAGATAATCAATTTTTATTGAGTTTTCACATGGCTTTCGTTGCTCTCACTTAGTTGTGTAAGTGGGTGCTGGGGTTTGAACCCGTGTACTTGCGCATGCCAGGGAAGTGCTGTAACCACTGAGCAACTGCTGCAGCCCCCAAAAGATTGGAGTTTAAAAGGCACAGAAAGGAAAGTAAAGGTAAGGACAGTCGGCCCACGCAAAACTCTACAGAATGTTAAAGTTGAGGATGTTTTGCCTTATCTGGAGAAACCTGCAGTCTCCCAATCTAAAACTCTGGCTAGATTTCTTCTTTTACAATTAAAGAATCATTCTACTGTGTGATTTTCCAAGCCTAAGTGTCTGGATGTGTATTTGTGAAGTGAAAGAGGCACAGGATAGAGTCCTTTCAATTTTACAAGATTTATACATTAAACAAGTACAGGAAAGGCATAGACTTTTGATATTCATTGGTCACAGAAAGTGGTTGGAGAATTTAGGCACCCAGGAGTGAGGCGGCAAGTGAGAATTTCCTCTGTCCTGGGACTTTCTAGAACTGGGTATTTCAGAGCTGAAATATGATGAAGGCTAACTGTATCATTCAGACAACATATAAAGAGCCCTCAGTATGTGTGTGAATGAGGAATGGGATTGCAGGAGGTTTTGTGTGCGTGCACATGCATGTGTGTGAGAAAATATTTGTGGGGTGAGGGGAGAGAAGGAGTGGAGTTTAGAGGTGGTTTGTCCCTAAAGGTTTGTGTTCTTTTGGTTATGTATGGAAAGGGAGAAGGAAATTTCAGGACAGAATGCTAATTTGGGAAAGCAGTCTTGGGCAACAAGAAAGAGAGCTGATTGGAAAAAGTAATTTTTGAGTAGTTCTGAGGTCCAGCAGAGGCTAACATGATCAGGAATGCATCTGAGGTATGTTTGTTCAAGCAAAAAAAGGTCTTTGCCAGACTTTCAACGCATTCATTCTTGCATGTCCTGTGGCATATCATTATTTTCACTCTCATTATTGATTACAGTGGATTGAAGATTCTAATTTATTTCTTAGAATCCTTAGACATAGTAAGAGTAATAGTAATTATTCAGAAGACCATATTTAGAGCAGGGGGAAAGTGGATTTTTAGGAACTCTCCCCGTATAGTCCTCATGGCGGCATTGTGACATCATCAAGGACACCCAGGGAGAGCAGCTTTGAGACTTTTCACTCACGTGACTGGACAACCCGCCAACACCAGACACTATCGTCTGATGGCCAAGGGGGAGTAGATGGGAGTCATCTGTTTTAATCTTTTTCAAAAAATTTTTTCTTCCATGGAACAATTTAAGGTCTTGTTCTTTTTTTTTTCCCAGACAGATTTAACAAGGAAATATGGAACATGGAGCATGTATTAGGCATTGCCCTTTAGATACCAATATGTGGGGACATCAGAGTCAGGAGGGAAAAGGAGGAAAGTAAAACGTAAGGCAGACAGGACCAGGAGGGCTTGGAAAAGAGAAGGATCAATGAATCTCGTATTTAAACCCCTGATTTAGAAAAACAATAGGCTCCTTAAATAAATGGACTCGTACATTATCAGACAACATTGGTCAATAATGACTTCATTGGACATGCTGTCCCTAAAATTGCTTGTGGATTAAATGAGAAGTGAAAATAACTGAGTGCCAAACATTGTTAGAAAGCATTTTGTATTCGAAAGCGTCCACACCAGTTTATTATTTCTCAAGTTACAGCTCTTTTATCCCCACACTCAGGCTCTTTTGTAAGATATCTTCTAAAAGGAGACTAAGCCTTCCTTGCCAGAGAGGACATTAAAGTCATTATGGATTTTTCTTTTTTAACAAAACCAAGATTGATTGAGCTTCTCTAGGTAGTTTCAGGGGACAACTGTGTCAACATGAAGCTCTCCACTAGAGGGCACCATTTACCTGCATCACAAGCATGGGCTTCATTTAGGCATGCTTCCAAAAGGAATCTGTGAACAGACCCCCTCCATGCTCATGTTACACTGAATCATGGTGCATTGCTAAATGGGAATGGCACTTTAAAGTTTGCAATATACTTAAGAAAAAGCACATCAGTTGAAAATTAACTTCACATTGCTGAAGTCACCTGCCATTGGAGTCCATGATAATTCACAACCCTACTATATAGAAGCCACGTAGAAATGGCTGGGGAAATCTGGTAAAAGCAGAGAGATATCTGCCTCCACAGGGAAAAAAATGTTCAAGTACTCCATAAAATGCACACAGTGAGATCCTGAGCTGTAGCTTCCTGACACATTTCAAATAACTCCCTGGACAAAAGCCTGCAAGGTAAAACTTCCTGACACAGTATCTAAGATTCAGAGCTGCTCTCTCTCAAAATAGGAAGCTGCGTTTACGCTGGGAATTGTGCCTGCCCTGATTAAAATGCTTCGACAAAACAGGCCATTTCACCTAATTCTGTCAACCTGTACATCAAGATCTGGAGCACGGTCCCCTAGCAAAGGCAGAAGTCTCATTTTATAAAGCACTGCACTGTATTTTAGTACTCTCCAAAGTGAAACTCTAACTCAAGCATGTGTAAAGAAATCAGCAAACATAAATCTCTAGAAATGATACAGTTACCACCTCTTCTTTAGGCGAGGACTGTAAGAGTGCTGTAGAAATGCCAGCACTATGGAGCATAGAGGAAGCAAACACAATTCTATTTGAAAATAGGTCATGCCCTAGACAAGGACCAGAAGAGCTTCCAGGGCAGCTGGATTCAATCCCCCCACCCTGTGTGGAAATGGAGCCTGGTTAAGCAGGGCCAGGATCTGGGATCCGGTTGCAAGTTTGGGTGTGGAAAGATGGAGGGGATGGAGGTGCTGAGAAGCCCTTTCTGCTTGAATCTCAGGATGAAGCAGGCTGTGTGATGGGCTCTCTGGTGACAGATATAGCAGGGAGAGGACTCCCTGAGACTCCTGGCCATCATTCTGTAGGGTGCCGGTGTGGGGAAGAGGAGGGTGGGGGAGAGGGAAGAAGCAGTTGCGGTGATGCTCTTGGACCTGGCTGCACACTCTCGGGGCTCATCCAGCCGCAGAGGCTCAGACACTGCAGGTTCTGCTTCGAAAGACCTTAGGCCTGTGTGTGTCAATAAGTGATGGCCATGTTTTAGGTTATGCTTCTCTATTTTTAATTATTTATAAATGTATCTGGGCTCCTGTTCTGTTCTCCCTGGGTTGTGTCTGCTGTCGTTTCTTTCATTCCAGGATATTCTAGGATATTTTGTCTCATGACTTGCCATTAAATTTTAGGCAGATTTTCAAATTTTTACCTTCATTTTTTTAACCTTAGTGGATTTTTTTCTTTTCTTTTAAAGAATAAAGAACCCCTTTAAAGAATTTATTTTTCCTAGCACTTCCGGACATAAACATGCTGCTATATCTGTCCTACAAAAAAAGAAGACAGGCGTTTGACGTTCTCCATTAATGAAGGAATTAAGCATGTTTCCAATGCTCCCCCATCTCTGACCATGCTCATAATAGGATTTTATAAGAAAATGATTATAAAAATAATAGGAAGGTAAAATATTCTCATTGGTATCATCTGGGAGGAGAGAGAACAGAGGGTCATGTGCAGATTTGTAGCCAGACTGTAGATTTGAATCTTCAATTCCATCTTTATTTCTTTGGGACCTTAAGCATGATATTCCATCTAAGTCTCTGTTAGCTCACCTGTCAGGAGAGCATAGTAATTGTGCCTGCCTCAAGGGATGCCGTGACGATTGTATGAGATTGTACATTAGCACAGTGGTTGGCATAGGGTAGGTTAGTCATTGCGGTAGTGGCTGTTGTTGCTCGTCCTACTCCCAAACCACGGGCATCAGCCAGCTGCAGGGTCACAGAGGTGTGTCCCTCCCCCCCACTGCCCTCCACACACACAGTGAAACTGTGTTCGACAGTGAAACCGGGGTGATCATCCAGAGAGTTTGGACAATAAAGAGACTCTGCCACCATCACGTTCTTTGAGAACTGTCTATGACTTATTCCAGATTATTGCCTCATATCTCCCCCTCTCTTCAGCTTCTTTACTAAATTAATGCTCACCACCATCTTGGTCTTTTATGTCAGATTAGCATTTGGTTGCTTTTATCTGAGAACAAACAGACAAAAAGAAATAGTGGTGGATGGTGAGCTAGAGGGGCAACCAAATTATGCACCTGAATGTCTGGAATCTACCGCACAAGCTTGCATTTTGCTGTATTTAAAATCTGAACATATTCTGAAAGCCAACCATAAAACTGGCTGGGAGGCATATGAGTGTAGCACTCTGTAATATACCTGCTTACTGAGTGTACTGATTTATTATCTTTTAAAATTTTTATTTTCTGTGGCATGAAGGAAGCTGTTCTTCCTCTTCCCCTCAAGGGTGGCGATGTATTGTTTGTCAGGTCTCTGGAGCCACACTGCTGGGGTTCAAATTCTGTTTGTCACTCTGATATTCCCAGAAAGCAACTACTGAGTTATTTGGGAAGTAACTTAAATGCCCCAAATATTGGTTTTCTTACTTGTGCAGGTGAAGTGGGATAATGGATGGAAAGGGTGAGTCTTCCCGAATTGTTTTGTTCTTACCAATGTTATTTGAAGTTACATGAAGATTGACTCCCAAATGCTTTTCGGTTTTGTGTTATGTTACCATCCCCCATAGTCATGCTAATAGACTGTGTTCAATGGTGCATAGGTTCCAATAGAATTCGAAGAAGGCCGTGTGGATAATTTGCGTATAACAGCCTGGAATGACCAAAGAAACCTGGAGCGTAAACTTAGCTCTATCCCTCTTCAAAGTGGGGTAATCTTTGGCAAGCACAGTAATGCTGTTGTTGCCCCATACAGATTGCCTTTACCAGGCTGCTGATCCCATGTGCCTTTCCCATTGCATCAAGCCTTGGCTGTCAGAGGCCCCCAGCTGCCACTTCTCCGTAGAATCACCCTTAGCCCATGGGAGTCACCTAGCTCAGTGATGCCCAGGAAGTTATGCCTCCACCAGCCCCTGGGTAGCCTGAAGTTGATGGTTGCCTGCCGTGAGGCTGCAGATAGATGTCCAGCCCATTTCCCTCAAGGTGGGCCAACTTTCTGTGAGCTGTCACTCACACTCCAGCATTCCCTGTGTGATCAGGCTGAGGGCAGATACCAGCAGAAGCCACCTCCTTGTATTCCAACTTTCATAAGAGCCTTTGCCCAAAAGCACCCTCTTACTAAATCACATGGAAAAATAAAATCTTGTCTCAGGCTATGCTTTAAAAAAAAACTCTCACTTAAGACCCCAGAGAAGATTCTGGGCCTCGATTTCATTTGGCAGACAGTGAGGTTGTTGACTGTTTTCACTCTTTAGTGAGTATAGATTTTAATTTTTATTCATATTTCTGAATACTTCATACTCTGATATTCAGTTGTATCCATCTTTTATCCATGCTCCCAAAGGGAGATTAGTGGAGGAAGGATCAAGGATTTCTAGGCTAAAATTTTTGAGCAGCAAAGTGTATCTCCACCTGGGGAAGTCAGGACCTTCCACCTCACCAAGAGGAATTATGAGAAATCAAGGTTTTGTGTTTGGGTACAGAATGCTCCACATTTTGCTGGGAAGGTTCATCTTTTCATGCTTCCATCATAGCAGACGTATCACCAAATAAACCATAGCATGGTTCAACTTAAGAAAAATTACAGGATGTTTACTCATGGGAGATCAGCACCTTTGAGGGCCTGTGGAGGCCTCAGCTGTGAAAGAAGAAAATTTCCCTGGATGCGGATTTATGCTGGCCCACTAGCGGATCCCTGAAAGATGAACTCAGGACAGAGCATGCTGTGTTGACCATGAGTCCACCCTTCACTTCCATACAGTTCTCTAACTACCTTTGCTCAGTTTTTACTTCTGATAGTAAATCAAGAGAGAAAAATGAGGAAATAATGTGAGCCTGTCGATTTCTTTTTCATAAAATCGGCCATTAGTCATACAGTGGCCTAAAAGGGTAATGTGCAGAAACTTGTAGATTTATGAGTTCTCTGTCTCCCCCTGAAGAAAATGCACCTTCTAGCGTCAGAATGTGATTTTTTTGCTTTCTGGGCACTTGGAACCCATTCTGCATATGATTTTCTTCAAAGTGACAATTGGAAGAGGGAGGACAGGGATGGAATAAAAGAGGAGGGGGAATAGGAGCTGTCTATGGCCTCATGCTGTGCTAGCCACAGTGACATCTGTCATCTGGCTTAGCTGTCACAGCAGTCGTGGACTGTACCTTCTATTCTTCTCATTACAGGTGAATGAACAGGTTTTAGGTTATTTGCATATTACTTATGAAGCATCTGAATTCATTTCTCCAATCCCTGGACTCACTCTGGGAAATGAATTCATTTGTCAGACTGGTATAAATTAATTTGATATTGTTAGTGGCCAACTTATAAATATGTGTTTATAAGTTCTATATAAACTAATATACTAATATATTTATAGGTAAGATGAAAGGAACTAAAATTGAATTCATAGTTAAAAAATACTTAAAATGTCATATCATAGGTTCAACCGTATCAATTCAGGAAAAAAAAACCCAACAACTTCAGCTTCCCTTATTTTAAAAATATAACTAACCCAGTACATATAGGCTTGTGACATGGATTTGGAGAACAAAAACAAAGGTAATACTAGACTTCCTTTCCCTTCCCAAAGGCACTGTGGCATCTTCTGTTGGTTGTCACTTTTACAGTATCCTTTGAAGTCAGGTGGAGCAGATATTCTTTTGTAGATTGGGACAGCTATGCCACAGAGGACTTAATCTGTTGAGTCACTTATTTAATAAATGTCAGAGACTCAGCTCTGTAGTTTATCATTAGGCTATTTGTTCTTCTGGAAGGATCTTTAAAAATATATGAGATCCCCAGATGCAAAGGAAAACTAATTAACTTTACAATGCCTCTCCAGTGTTTACCATGCAACCGGATTGCAATCCGGAACCACAAAGAAGGCACATGGGGATTTTCTGAGCTACTGTGGTTGTCCTTAAGATCCTTATGATCTGGTTAAGAGGCAGAACAAACCATGTAAGAGCCAGTTTTGGTCCTTTTGTGAATGATTTTTTTAGTGAAATCATTGCTAAGAGAAGTACATATGTGAATCCAGAGATGTTGCAAATCCCTGTGGCTGTGGAGAAGTTATATGGCCACTGGTAGCAGATAAGTTTTCTTTTGGGCTCTGGAGATAGATGGAGGGAAGATGAGGGACCAACAAAGAAAGATGCAAATGTCGGTAGGAACCCAAGGCACTGAGACGGATGGAGACGGACTGGATGGGACAGAGGGTTTGTTATGGGGTGTAGTGGCAAAAAGGTGTTGGGAAAATCCTAAGGGCCAGATAGTGTTGGAGCTCTCAGACACAGCAGGGCAGTCTGCGCCTTACCCTGAAGCACAGGGGAACTCCTGAGCAGTTTTGCACAGCAAAGTAAGACAACAAATGTTGTAGCAAGGTAAACCTGAGGAGCGTATAGCATATGGGAAGGAAAAGAATTAAAATGCAGACAGATGAGAAGAAATAAAATAATATATGTGAAATATATAACACACGTTGGCCTTAATTTTTATTTTTATAATCAGAAGACACAATACTTCAACCACGAAGTAATAAGAACTTGGGTCCAGGGTGATAATTACAAAGAGAATCAATAATGAGAAAGCTAGAGGGTTAAGAATCAATTAAGATTCGGTGAATAAATGGAAAAAGGAAAGAATAGAGGAGAGAACTCCTATGTTCCTCACCATAGCATGCTTTAATCTTCATAACTTTCAAGATATATATTTCATAATCAGTTATGCATATGTACTAATCTCTATATTAGCTTTTACTTATATTTTATTTTTAAATAGATTCTATTATTAATAATATCAAGGTAATAGATTCTCTCCATCAGTGATGAGAGATTTATATATCACAACCCAAGAGACTTTTGGGTGAATTGATTCATAATGCAGTGTTTATGATCTCATGGCTTCATTGCCAGACTTTTATGCAATAAACAGAAGATTATTACTTCACCCCAGGATCAAGAAATGGAGAGTAAAAACATGATGCTATTTAAAGGAGACCATTAAGTTACATAAGCATACATTTTTTAAGGCTTAAAACTGTCAGCAAAGTTTTCTGACCGCACAACACTGTATATCCTTCATATTTTATCACTTTTAAAATTCTTTACTACACCATGTTAGCAGGGTATTATTAGAGAAAAATGGGAGTGAGGATAGAAATGGAAGGAATGGTGGAGTAAGAAAAGTGTTTTCCTATAGCTACCCTGAGAATTACTCATGAGAATCAGTCATTCAGTTCATTTCCAGAAACTCTTGTTCTCCAAGAATTATGTTCTATATATGAGATAAACTATCAAATCACGTATGTTTCTTTAAGAAGTTCAGAGCCTACTGGCTAAGACAGATCAGAAACCCAAAATTTAAAGTGCACCCAGGAAGTACAATAAATACTGTGTGCACCCTGTGTTATGGGACTAAAGCAGAAGAGGACTGGATAGAAGTCAGTGCTGGGTTATAGGAGCAGTGGGCTAGAGCGGAAGGGGAGGGAGGAGGAGCCTGGGAGGCTTCCAAGAGCAGGTGATGTTTGAATTTCCCTGCCCCTGTTTTCAGTCCCACCCTCACCTTTGGACTTTCCCGTCTTCAGGCTGCCAGGCTGCTCCGTGTTTTATTGCTTTTGGGAAGGAATGTAAAAACAGTGGCCAGAGAAATTTGAGTCCTGCCTTGGGCTTTCAGTTCTAAAGGACAGGCCCTTAGTGGAAGGACCTGTTTCAAGGTGTGGATGTCAGGTTGGTGGAAAGCAAAATAAGGAAGAGCAGAGTTTCCTGTTGAGACAGCCTGAGGAAGAGTCCATGGGTTCAGGGGAGGCAGAAGTGTTTGATGGGGTGCCTTGAGAGCTCAGGTTCCAGTGGCCCTGTCCTTCAGCTGAGCCCTGAAGAAATGGGAGGCCCCCAGCAAGAGGACCCTGATCCTTGGTGGAGTCACAAGAAAAAGTAGCTGGAAGGTGTTTCAGGGGTATGGAGTCTTAGACATGTACAGAGTTTTCTGTTTCTCCCTTGGGGTAGAGTAGTGAGATAATCCTTGGATTTCTAAGAGTGGCTTGGACATAGCCAAGACAGGGGATGAGAGAGGAAAAGGAGGAAGCAGTTTCTAGAATTGCAGGGGCTGTTACAAATAACAATAAGCAGCCAGTTGTTAGTGACTGTCCAAGTGCATTTCTGAGGACTGAGGGCATCCTGGGAAATTTAGCAAATGTGACAGTTAGGAGAGATACTAGCAGGGCAGATAGGACCCTTATTCTTCAAGTTGAGAAAGTTCCCTGAATACTTACATGCATTCCCAGGGCAACAGAGGACAGAGGTGAGTGAATTAGGAAAGGGCTGAGACTGTCTACCCTTTAGGAGCAGTGGGCCCTAGAAGAGATGCTTAGTTTTAATTACAGGAAAATAAAACTCCAGTCTTGTCTCCCAGATTCATGCTTGCCCCAGTGGTGGTGTTTTTCATGGACAAAAAGGAGTAAAGAAAGGTTCGAGTCAAGCCCTGCTTCTTAGACTTTAAAGAACACGGCGTGGTGCCTAGAAAAATGGCTAAATGACGGGATGGATATGTTTGGGTATGCAGTTGGCAAAGGCCAGATCAGAAAGAGCCTCATATTCCGTATAGATAGGAATTATCTGTTTCTTTCAGAAGGTGATATGGAAATACTGAGAAAAATTTTTTTTAAATATAACATTCAAATCTAATTTAGAAAGCCACTGAGACATCTGGAAAGTTGAATGGACAAGTACTGAATTCAAGGCAGGAGGATCAGTAGGAGACTGGTTAGGAGAAATGACAGATCCTGAGCGCTCAGTGGTATCGGAGTTGGACCTGCAGGAACACTGCAAGAAAAGTGCCAGGTCTTCAAACATTTGGCTCTAGTGAGAAGGTGAGAGAAGAGTTGAGGATGCTACCAGGATTTGGAAGTTAAAAAGAAGAGAAATGGCTCGATGAGGAAGGGTTTGAGTTCTGTTTCTGAATGGTTTGAATCGATTGTTTCTTAGCACAATCTCAGTGGAGATGTGTAGTTCAGAGCTGGAACATTCATCTGGATCTCAGCGGAGAGGTGGATTTGAGCTGAGATTCTTCCCTAGGAACCATTCATGTAATCAGTACTGTGAACAAGAGCGATTGTGGTTAGATTACATAGGAGACAGGGAAGTGGACACAGGATAACATGCTGAACTGAGTGGGAGAAAGATGTCAGCGTGGGACACTACAGGTAGCCACTTAAGAGCCAAGAAAATGACATCTCAGAGACCTGAAGCAGGAGAGACGTTAAAAAAGGAACTTGTCAAGTCTGGATGGGAAGAGAAGCGAAGCGTGTGCTTTGGACTGGGTAGTTAGACCACTGATCATCAACTGGTGCAAATGAATGAAACAGGAGGGAAAGTTCTTAACCAAAGGGCAACAAATAGACTCTGTTCTAAGATGCTTATTTGAGAAGAGAAGGAAGACAAGAGCCGAGGAGGAAGAGGAAGTAGTAAGAAGGGTTTCTTTGAGGGATGGAGCGGTGGCTCTGCGGTTATGGTGCTTGCCTGGCATGCATGAGGACGCGGTTGTTCAAACCCCAGCACCCCGTTCACAATGAACTGTTGAAGCAATGAAAGCCATGTGAAAAACTAAATAAAATTGATTTTCTCTTTCTTCCTCCCTCCCTCTCTCACTATCCTTTTCTCTCTCTTTTTTTTTTTAAAAAAGAGTTTCTTTGATATAAAAGAAAACCTATTTCTAGATTGAGTGTGTAATTTTGGCAGAAAGAATAGACTTGAAAATAGGGGAGAAAGGTTAACGAAGTTACTAGGTTGGGAGGTAATGACCTGAAGCCCTGTGGTGATAATAGCTTTCTTCTTCTCTCGAGTAGGAAAGTGTGGGGTTTGGGAGATACGGGGGACTCAAGGACAGCTAGAGCCTAGGTGGGGAGCTATTTGACACCAATTAGGCAGTTGTTTCTGCTAGAGTTTCCTCATGGATCACAGATGAATAAGATGCCCATCCCTGTCTTCCCCCTTCTAAACATTCCAATCAGTTAAATGGTACATGACATTTAACCTTATGTCCCTTGAAATTCAAACATGCCCAGCAGTGCTCTGCAGGATGCTGGGAAGAGTTATTGCCCTGGAAGATTTTATGTTGACTTTGCTTAGGATTGGTGTGCAAGTTCATAATTCAAATTAGTTTGACTTTTAGACAGTTTATTATGGTCTTTAAGTCTTCCACAGACAGCATACCCTCCTTTGGGTGCACTGGGGCAGGACCTGTCCTGCTACTCTTAGTTCACCACTGATGCTCATACCCAGATCTCTGCCTCCTTCAAGGTTTTTATTGGAAGCAAACATAAATGCCTAAGGGTAAAAGAACCTGAAAGAGGCTAAGAAGTCAAATGTATTTCCTCATTTTTAGAAGGAAGTGAAGCCCAGATGAGCAGGTGACTCTTGTGCGGCACCTAGTCCAGGTAGAGCACAGTTGCTACCCTGTTCTCCTGACTCCTCAGGGAGAGTCCACCTTGTCTTTCTTTCCAGATTGAATCCACAAGAGCAATTTAGTGGTGTCCAAGTAAGAGCATGTTACGCAGAGGCCCTTCTGGTTCCATCAGGAGACTAGCAGGTACGAGAGGAAGGAGGAGGAAGAGTGACTTGATTGTTCTGTTTTCCCTCTGGTGTGACATCAAAGTGTTTGCCCTTGAACAGCTTATAGAGATCTCTGCCACAAATCTCTTTCTTTTCACATAATTCATTGTTTATTGACAATAATTTCAAGGCATTCTAATGACTAATTTTGTCTTCAGCAATTTTTAAACCCCAAACTATATTTTTCTGAAGACTGCATATATAAACCATGACTATTTTTAATTGGGCCTTGTGATACATCATTGGAAATATAATAAAAATGAACATCTGATTTAAAAAGGTAAGGCAACAAAAAAGACACTGATAGGAAGTGGAGATATAGGAAACTAAAAAGAGAATGTGACTTAAAGCCTTCTTAGTTCCTACACTACCCTGGTGTAAAATGTTGGATACAATATAAATAATATTTTCTATATAAGATAAAACTTATTTTAAGAAATGCCACAGAAAAAAACTTTACTTCCTATTTTGGAGAAGGAAATAATCTCTCATTTAATAATTTGCATATTCTAAGTTTTCTTACATTAGACTTGGTTTAAATAGGAGTGTATCAAAATAATCAACATCACATGATTAAGTGCATTCCAAAGGCAAGGTAAGGTAACAGAACTGTCATAGATCTCCATATTTAATGGTTGTTATGGTCAAAGAAAGCAGAAGGAAAACTTTAAGTGAAATTAATTTGTGGCATAGACTTTCTTATGTAACTTCAAACATGGTTGGGTTTGGCAGGAAACATTCTGAGTTCATTCCCAGTCCCTCTACACCGGAGTCTGATGACAATTAAGAAAGATAACTTTATATTTGTTTAGCATTTACCACTCAATTAGTGGTCATAGAAACTGCCCTGTACTTGAAATTGGCCTTTGCTTGGGTCTGCATGAGCTTGGAAGAATCAGATGTGCCTAAAAGTCTTTCTCTAACAATTAGAGTGTTGGGAGACAAGAAACCTTGCTTCCTTCTCATGACCATTTGCTGGTGAGTGATTCTAACCAGCGCTGCCAATCATTTCTACTTCTATCCTTTTTAGTTTATGATTATTCTTAAAATGTAAAAAGCAACATTTAGGTGGTTACATAAAAAGCTCTTACCTCTCCTGAAGTCCTATGGGCTTCATTTTGAAAGGAGAAGGGCAGACAGAGGTGGAGGTTGTAGCTTTGATCTCAGGAGTGCATCGGCCTTGAGGGTCCACGACAACGTTTGGCACCTTTGGCGCCTGCTCAGGCTGGACCATGCTGTGGGCTGTCTTTGCCTCAGACTGTGCTGGCTGTAACGCGATGGGTGATAGGTGGATCTCCTGGTGTTTCTCTTTATCTTGTCTCAAGGAAAGCTGAAACCTTTCTTTTAATCTGTATAGAATCTATAAAAGGATGTAAAAAGGGCTCCTGTCACATTTTCACACACCAAAATAACAGCATTTTCTCCACCCCAACTTAGAAGACAAATCAAAAATAAATGTTTAATGATAAAGTAAGCACTGTCTTCTAGAATAATTTTTTGGTTTTGTGGTAGTGAGTTGTTTTTCTCAAAAGAATATACTTGATATTTCTAGTTATGCTGCATGTACATCTCAAATATTTGGGTGCATGAATACATCCCCAAGGAAATATTCAAAAGCAAATTTGGCCAATTCTTTATAAGAATGCCTGACAGCATTTTGATCACATGGGAGTTTACTGAAATGGTAGGCTTCTAGAAGGAATAGCCATGAAACATGGGCCTATGATATTTATAGAAACACAGAATTGCATCCAATATAATAGAGAAGAGAAAAATCTTGTAAAATATAAATAAGAGAAGAGTTTTGATGTAAGCCATAATTTCCTAGCTTGGTCAACATCGTATTAGTCATTTCAATTGGATATCTCTCATAAATACTTGACGAAATTAAATTCACGGCATCTGTCAAATAAGTTGAACAAACAGGATTTTCTATCTTGCCCTTTTCCCCTCGTAGTTTTTAATGTATATAGGAAAAAGCACTGGGGGCAGTGGTGTGCACTGGGGGAAGTAGTGCAAGCCTGTAATCCCATTGGCTCAGGAGACTGAGGCAGGAGAATCCCAAGTTCAAGTTCAAAGCCAGCCTCAGCACTAGGTTAGTGAGGCCCTGTCTAAAATTAAAATATGAAAAGGATTGAGGATGTCGCTCAGTGGTTAAGCACCCCTGGGTTCAATCCCTGATGCAGAGAGAGAGAGAGAGAGAGAGAGAGAGGAAAAAAAAAAGCAGAAGTGTCACTTGCCTTCATTCTTGGAGTGCTATCTGGAATGGCAATTTCAGTTCAGATCAGCATGACTGATTTTGAACTTTTTTAATAAATAGGACTTACTTTGCTGGGATATGCCAGAGGCAAACTGTGAGGAAGCAAAGTTTGTCTCTCATTTCCCCAAACTTCCTTTTCTCAGGACTTTTTTTTTCTTTTTATGCTGAGTCCTCATCTCCAACTCCAGCAGAAAACTAGTGTCTTCCTGTTTTTTCACGTCTGTTCTCAGAGTGATCTGATAAGTGAGTTCACATGAAGAAGGCCAACTCACCATCTGCAGCTTTCTGATGACATCTGTATCTTTTTTTTTTTTTTTGGTAGCAGGGATTGAACCCAGGGGCACTTAACCACAGAGCCACATTGCCAGTTTTTTTATTGTTTATTTTGGGGCAGGGCCTCACTCAGGTACTTTGGGCCTCACTAAGTTGCTGAGGCTGGCTTTGAACGTGAAATCCTCCTGCCTCAGCTTTCCAAGTCACTGAGATTATAGGAATGTGCCACTGCGCCTGGCAGACACTTGAATCTTGAAATGCCTTAAGCCGATTGAACGCCCCTGTTTAGTTTCTAGAATCCATAGCTGAACAAGTGCCATTTTAGGAGGGAGCTTTCCTGGCAATCTGTAGTCTTGTTTACTCTACCTAGTCATGATGTGAGTTCTCTATTTACCTTCATTTTACAAAGTGCCTTCGAATTCTAGTCATATTTTGCTGGAGAAGTACAATGTCTACATATTTATTTTTCCTCGTTAGATGATGAAGAAAATTAAGGAAGAATTAATGTGAAATTGAGGAGGAAGTAAATACCTTGAGAATTTATTTCAAGATAATTTTAGAAAATATTTCCCCAGGATTCTCAACACCATGTTGAAAAAATAGATTCTGTTTAACAAAACAAAATTATAAACAAGATCTAAATGAAACAAAAACTGTAACAATCTAAAATTAAGAGATATTAGACTGGAGCTGGCGCTCATTGGTTCAGGCGCTTGCCTGGCATTCATAAGTACATGGGTTCAAGCCCCCGCACCACACACACAACAAACTGTCTGAGCAACGAAAGCCACATGAAAAATTAAATAAATTGATTCTGTCTTTCTCTCCTTGTCCCTCTCTCTAAAATAAATAAATAACTATATTTTTTAAAAAAGATATCAGACTGAGATTAATTAAAAAAATCCAGAAATGTAAGTTTTCTTTGCAAGCAATGAAGGACATAATTGACAACATAGAAAGTATCCTTGGCAAACTTGAGAGACTGCATGGAATGCAGAGCAAAAGAATAAAGAGGGAAAGATGAAAACAAGAGAAAAAAATCGGACATGGATATCAGATAAACTATGGATAAATGATAAACTAGAATACATGAAGGAGAAGAAAGTCATTTAAAGCTGTTTTCCAGCACCCACTTTGTCTATGGACTGTGAAAGGAACAGGGTATTCCACTATGAACAGCACTGATAGTCCTCTGTGCTATGGAACATAGAAATCTGAAATGAAACAAAACAAAAAAACTCCCCCAAAGCCACAGATATCATTTGAAAGAGTAAATGTGAGATGAAAATGGAGCAATTTTCACAGTTTTGAGGGAAAACAATGTATATTACAAAGGATATATGAATTTTACATCAAGAGAAGATGTTGTTTGTGTGTATGAAGCCAACAGAAGGAATTTTTCAAATATGCAAAATCCCAAAAAATATACTATCTGTCTGTTCCTGAAAAAAAAATTTACACAAAGATGTATTCCCAGAGCTGGGCTGGATTGTGCACTCCTGCAATACCAGTGATTTGGGAGGATGAGGCTGGAGGACGGGACATTCAAGGTTACTCTAGATAATTTAGTGAGACTGTGACTCATGGGAAAAAATAAATAAATGAATATATAGGGCTGGAGATGTGGCATGGTGGTAGAATGATCCTGGTTCAACCCTCAGTAGAGGCAGAAAAAAAAATCACTCTTAGTCATGAGAAAGTTAACTCAAAATTAACAAAACATAAACAAAAACAAAACAAAACAACATAAAAACTGCTAGAAATTGTGATGTAAAAGGAAACTTTGAAATTATTTAAACACAAAGTGAGATACTAGTTTAATGATGTCTCAGGTTCATCCCAAATTGTAGTAACAAGAAAGAAATCTGCAGGAGGGTAAAGAGATTAAAAAAAAAGAAAGGAATAAAGAAAAAGTAGTGAATGCATGCTGAATGACCTTTTAATTAGGGACTCGGAGGGATTTCAAGTTAGAGTGGTCATTACAGATCTTCCATTACATCTGAACGAAACTGAGGTCTAGGCAAGATACAGGATTGCTCCAAGGCAAAGATCGGGCTGTGGCACAGTCAGCCCTGAATGATAGCTCTGGCCTGCAGCCCTATACATTTCCCAGCCCTCACATCACCTTTCTTAAAGGCTGATCTGAAATCACATCTGCAGCAGAACTGATCATCACCATGGGTTTCAAAACCATCAATTCCAAGAGCATTTGGTTTGGATTGAAAAAAGATTTCCTTAAGGAAAAAAATAATCAAAAACAAAAAAAAAAAACAAACAAACAAAACTATGCAAATGTGAGGCACAACCAAAAATACAAATAATTCAACTGCTACTGCTAGGAAATCAAAGAGAATCCTTACTGACTTTATGAGTGTTAACTCTCTTACAACCTGGAAATTTTTATATAATGGTACTTATTAATGCTGATAGGGGTCAAGCTAAATCTTAGATTTTGAAAACAATCATTTCAGAATATTTCCATGACAGATATTACTGTATAAGGGAAAAATGATGTATAATACTAAGTGACAGGTCTTCTGCCCTTTGTTATAATTACTTTCAAATAATATGCTGATTTTTCTTTATGCTAGAGAATTGAAAACACTGCAGAAGAGTGCCTTTGTCCTGTGTGCTGTGCCTAAGCTTTCGAACTTAGTGATTCTTTTCAGTGTCTATGATTTTCACAGTGTACTTGGCCACCACTGTGCAAAAACAAAAACCCACAGTAGAACAATACCAATCAATGCCAATCATTGCATATGGCAATCTTGTCATGTTAAGATAAACACATAACTACTAAGAGATGAGGCAACAATTTAAAGGGAGAATTGCATTTTTTAAATTGCAAGCAATTTTTCCTGAATAAAAAAGTAAAAAATGTATCTGTACCTTTACAACAATGCATTCAGTAGAAGATAATACATGTATGTTCTAAGCCCTGTGCACTTCCCAGCCCTCAATGGCCTCTGGTATAACCTCTTCCCTTCATGCATAAATGAAAGGTGCACATCAGGACATTTGCTTGCTTGCTTGCTTGCGCTTGGATTTTGAAGAAACATATTTCAATGATAAAATGAGAAAGCAAAGAAAACGTTGACCTCAGTTGTCCGTGACAGGTCGCTTTTATGATCATGTTAGTGTAATACAAGGTCTAAAGTCCTTCTTTGCTGCCCACAGGCTTATGTTTTTGATGGGGAACTTTCATCACATATTTTATAATCAGCAGTCTATTTGATCTCTGGTCGGAGGTCAACATTCAACCTGTCTCTGCAGTATGTGTGTAAACTGATTTCCACATCTTGAATTAGAAAAAAGCAGACCCTGGGGCATGTATAATGTGCCTAAGACACTGTTTACAATATTTAAAAGATTGGGCTGCCTGAAAAAATGTGGAAAAATTTGAGGAGGCTGGTATTTGGCAATAGGGCCATCTTCTCATAGTAGTAAGCAATAAGGCAATGGATCCCTGCTGCCGAGGATCTGGGCCTTTAAGCGACATTTGGCAACATCTGGAGACATTTGTGGTGGTCATATTTGTGCAGGGAGGCAGCACTGAAGGGGTGTTACTGCCAGCCCATGGTTACAGGCTGGTAGTGCTGCAGCCAGATACCCTACAGTGCACTTTAAAGACCCCCACACACCCGCCACAGAAGAGTTAGCCCAAAATGTCAACAGTGATGCTGTTTAGAGACCTTGGTGTAAGAGCTCTTAAAAATTCACCTGGTATAATCTCTTCATTTCACATTAAGTCCAGACTGGTTGAATGATTCAGGGAAGGTTGGAAATAAAGTCTAGAATCCAGGTAGGATTTCTGATTTCCAGGCAGGTGACCACTTAAGTCTACTTTTCTTTCCAAATCCCCACACCTTTCTTCCCAACCTATTTCTCAAAGCCTCTGGGAGTGTGTCAGGGACTTTTCTCCGCACAGATTAAGGTCTGGAACACAGCATTTGCATATTTTTCTATGTGAATTCACACTTTGTTTTCAAACTGAACCTGAAAACTCATCAGAGCAATGCCAAGTTAAGATTCTTCCTTCATCTTTTAGAGCTTGCATTTGAATCCCGGGGTGCTGTAAAATCATTTGATTCAAATGAAAAAGGAAAAGAGAAATTATTATTGAATGAGGGGAGCTGTAAAAAACTATAGCAAAGGAAAACATAACAGAAGTAATGAGAACTCGAAGAACACAGAAATGGGAGGAAGCTCAAAGAATCCTCTGAAGCTCTTTAGCAGCTTACCATTTTCATTTTTAAAAAATCCAATAGGTAGGTAACACAAAGCATTCTGTTTGGATTAAAACATGTTCTAATTTTAAAATGATGTCACCAACCAATATTGTGTAGCATTCGCTCTTTACTGTATTTTACAGTTAGTTTTGAAAGAGTTCATTCATTCTTTCCTCTTAATTTAATAAACATGAATCAGTCACCATATGAATCAACATATTCCAGAGAAGAGACACTGTGGATGCAAAGGCAGGGAAGGACTCTGTTCTCTAGGAACTCACAGGCTTCCTGGAGACAGAGGTGTGAAAATGACATCCAGTACTACGTGCACACACAGAGGTGTGACTGCGTACAGATGTAGCGTGGCACACAGTTATCCGTTCTGCCTGGGTGGAGTGGCCCTGATAAATACAGGCATTCTCCTCTGTTCCTGGGTCCACGTGTAGCCAGCAACAGATATGCAGAGGCAGAGTATAGGACTAAAACAAACACAATTTGACTCCTTTATGGAATCACGTGGAACCAAGGCAAAGAGCTTGGATTTTCAATCCAGATAGACGTGGGTGTGAATTCCAATCTCACCCTCTGCCACCATTACTCACATACACACCCACTGGTGGTGTTTTTTGTTTTGTTTTGTTTGCTTGTTTTTATTTTGGTTTGGTCAAGTCATTTGTTTTTTCTGAATCTTGGCTTTCTTACCAGTAAGACTAGGAAGCTAGAATACATTAAGTGTTTAGTATCATGCAATAATGGTAGGACCAATATATGTGAAATGCACGGAAGGAGAAAGTTGTTGGTATTGTTGCTATTACTATCAATGCCATGATTAAAAGGGGTGCATCTTCTTAATACAGAAAAAACTGAAAATTAATTTGAGATATATGCCTATTTTGGAAATAGGTCCATAAGCAATCATTCCAGCTAAGATCTAGTTCCATCTCCTTTAATCCCTGGGGATGACATACAACAAATTAGAAGAGCATCATTATTTATGTCCACCTACCTGGTAGTCCAGTGTAGGATTTCCCACCTCAACTATCAGACCATGACTAGAGAGACCCCTAGTCTCTAGTTTCTGGGGGTCTAACATGCAGTGCCTTTACTGATCCAAATGGCTGTCTTTATGTGATTTTTTGAAACTGCTCTCCAGATGCAATTGGGTCTGTAAACATCTCTATTTAATATTTATTTCATAAATACTTTTGCATTTTTTAAAAATAAACCCCAAGTACATCTAAAGGTCTAATTTAGATGATAAATGGTGTTCTTTCTATTATTCGTTCAACTTTAAGAACTCATTCTTCTCAGTAATAAATTTCCTCCATCTAAAACAGACTGAATGGATTGGAACTTGCCCACACACTTTTTCTTGGAAAATTGTATTTGTCTATTTGTCGCTCCACCCACTCTGCATTCACATTTGAGAGGTGCTAAATAAGTCACACATTTGAAAATGTCATGCCTGTCTAATTTTATGCCTGGCAACATACATTCTATGTTTTTTTATTTTAAGGAAAGTAAACAATATGCCACATTTCAAAATTTTTGCCAAGTCTTATGTTATTGTTATATAGCACATGCAACCTTTCATTACAGCAATTTACCTATATAATTTCATAATAAAACCACATGCATTTCATTTCTATGGTATGTAGGAAGGCTGGATGCAAATAGAAGCACTTGATCTTTCATGAATATAATTAATGCCAGAAGGAAAATTCTGAGCTCTATTTTTTCTTGGCCATGGGATCAACAAATGCTTGGGAAACAGAATTGGAGTATATATCTTTGAGAATCACAAAAGTATAACACTGTACTTTAGTATAAAAAGTCTACATTTATATCTGTAACTTGGGGGAACTGCAGAGGAGTCCTGAGATCAGAAAGTGGGGTAAGAGGGGGAGATCCTGACAAGGATTGGGTTTAAGCAACTCTGTCAACATGTGTGCATGTACGAATGTGAACCAACGAATCCCTTCATTATGTAAGATGATGCCGAGCCAAAAAAAAAAAAGTATATTAAGTGAAGTTAGGGACGTGGCTCAGTGGTTAGCATGTGTGAGGCCGTGGGTTCAATCCCCCAGCATGGTCAAAAAACAAAACAAACAAACAAATAGAAAAACATACTAAGTGTAACTCTTCCTGAGAGATCCAAGTTAAAAACTGACTTGACATTCAGATAATTATCCAAAACATTTGCACACTTAGAAAGATAAGCTTATTTCAGAAAATTGCATTCCGCATGTCCATAACGTGAACCATTGAGTCATCTGTGGAAAACTGCATCCGATGAATTTAGCTTCATCTTCATCCTGTGTATCAGGTAGTATCTATTTTTCTATGAGTATCAATTTCTTTTTATGTACTTCTGGTTCCTCAGCTAAATTTTTTTTTTTGTACCAGGAATTGAACACAAGCATATTTAACCATTGAGCCCCATCCCTAGCCTGTTTTATTTTGAGACAGGGTATCACTGAGTTGCTAAGATCCTCGCTAAGTTGTTGAGGCTGGCTTTGGACTTGTGATCCTCCTGCCTCAGCCTCCTGAGCCACTAGGATTATAGGCCTGGCCCTCTGTTACTTTTTAAATTGACCCTTTCATATTAAAATTGAAGAAAACATTTTAAATCCATCATTCTATTTCTTTCATTTATTTGAGAATGCTCTGCATACAAATAAAACATGTTTCTTTTTATTCCCCACCCCTCAACATATTCTTCTGCATGTAGGAGCACCACTATCTGGGCAGCCAAGCCAAAAAACCTGGGAGTCAGTCCTGAGTCGTCCCTGTCCCTGAGAATCAGGACTCTGCAGGCACTGCCAGTTCTAACTTCAAGTAGGTCTCAGTCCTTCATTTCTCTCCATCTCCACCATTGCCCTCTGTGCTGGGCCACTCTCATCTTTCTCTTCGGGCTGCTGTAGTGGCCTCCAGAAGGACTCTCCTGATCCTGCACTCACTCTGCCCTCCACACCCACCACACTCCAGGAGCACATAGCGTGAGCTTCAGATGCTCACACTCTGCGGGAGATGCCATTTCCATCTTTCCCTTGAGCCCCCCAGAGGGCCAGGCTGGGCCTGTTTTGCCTTCCATCCCCTGTGCCTTTGCCTAGGAGGTCCTTTCCCCACATTTTCAAGTCTTAAATGTCTCACGCTGCTCTGCTCCATCATCCACTATGATGTTATCGTCTCCTTAGAAGTTCTACTTTATCTTTTAAAAAAATTAAT